>PVJA010007186.1:0-69668 GCA_004027025.1 Myocastor coypus | reverse complement strand
CAGACCTATATGTGTAAATATCGTATAGTCTCCCTAATATAAGAACTTTAAAGAAGAAAACAAGAATTTAAGGGCATAACACAGCTGAATGTGTTATGGATTAAACAACGAAGTGACTGGAAGCAGATAAAGCAGAAAACATATCAATAGCAAAACCATACACTTATGTACACAGGATGAATCAGATATTGGTCTCAAGAACCTTCAAAAGGTTCAGCATTAGGGGGCTGGGGAGATAGCTCCGAGGCACAAGTGCCTGCTGGGCAAGTGCAAGGTCGTGAGTTCGAACCCTGGTCCCACAAAAAAAAAAAAAAAAAAAAGGTTCAGCATATTGATTATAGCACAGTGTAACGCTAAAACTATGTTTGGAATACATGTCATTCTTGTCTTTTTGATATGTACTTCTCCTGGTGTAAACTCAGTTACTGTCATTCTCTCAAGAGTAGTACTTGAAAATAACGACTGGCCCAAAAACCATATTCTTGACAGGCTACAATTTTGTATTTCCTTGAATTTCCAAATATCTGTGTCAAAATTGTGTACTATCTCAATTTAAAAGTTAAAAATACTTCCCAGAATTCTGGCCTTAACTCACGTTTTTTTACCTATTAACTGTGGATACTTCTGCACTACAATAGCAGAATTAATCCATGAAACCAAAAGGTTTGTCAACACCTATACCACAAAGAGAGAGAGAAGTAAAAGTAAAACTGCATAACTAGAGGCCAAGCTCAATGGCACAATACCTGCCTAGTAAGGTCAAGGTCCTGTGTTCAACTGTGGATACAAGGGAAAAAAAAAAAAAGAAAAAGAACTATGTAACTAACAGAGTGAGAGATGAAAAAATAAATATAATTCAGAAGAAAGTGGGGGGACACCTAAAAGAGGTAGAATAATGAATGGAAAACACTTTAAAACCAAATACATCTGTAATTATGGTAAATAACTGTTCCAGCTAAAGACAAAGATAGATCACAATTTTTTAAATTCTTATTAACTTTAATGAGAAAAAATAAGCAATAAACAATTTCAAAACAGGTTAGGAGAGGGCCCGGCAGGATGGCTCAGTAGTCTAAAGCGCCTGCTTAGGAAAGCTTAGGCGGCTGCAGGGACCACAGTTCGATCCCTGGCACCACATGCTGCGCCACCCCTGCCCTCAGGGCAGGCTGAGCCGGCCATAAAAATAAATAAACAAACAAAAGTTCTGACACAAGAAAAAAAAAATTTTTTAAATAAAAAATTTTAAAAAAAAACAGGTTAGAAGGACAGTTAAAATAATTAATACATAGCATATTGTTGTCTTCCTAGTAGTTATTCAGAGTACAAGATGCAGATAAATCTTTTCTAAACAATATTAGCACAAACCTCTCTTCTCACTGAACTAAGAGAAAGTGGCTGTATATCTATCCTATTTCAAAAATTTTACATGTAACTATGCTGTTAGTAGACACTTATCAGAGTGCGGAGTGCACAGTTCCAGGTGAAGGGAGGGATGGCAGGCAAGGGGGAGCACACCCAGCACCAGAGCCCAAGAGGCTGGGACCCACAGGCTGGACTAGTAGCACAAAGGAAGGGAGAGATGCTGCAATCTCTGTAGGGAAAAGCAACCTTGCTGGACCCCACTAGACCGCGCAGGGGGGTGTCCTCCATCTGCACCCGCTCCCTCTCTCCATCCTCTGCTGCCCACAGGCCACCCCAGGGCTGGCCATCCACGCACACATCCTCGGGCTCAGGCCTGGCCCTGGCCTGGCCCTGGCCCTGGCCCTGGCCCTGGCCCTTGCTGCTGCTCTCCTTGCCACTTCTGCAGCGGCTGAGCCATAGGCCACCCACAAGGGACCTCTGCATAAGCATCGGGAGCACCCTCAGAGTGCATGACCCCCAGAGCCACCCTCAACACAGACCAAGCCCGCCCACCGGGCACACAAGAATGGTCACTATACTGGGGGGCCATGGAGTCTCAGGTGAGGGGGATTCCAGCCCTGCCCAATGGGCCACTTCTGGGCACCAACAGAGCGACTGACAACAGCAAGACCAACCTCATCGTCAACTACCTGCCCCAGAACATGACCCAGGATGAGTTCAAGAGTCTGTTTGGCAGTATCAGTGACAATGAGTCCTGCAAGTTGGTTTGGGACAAGATCACAGGTCAAAGCCTTGGCTATGGATTTGTGAACTATTCTGACCCCAAGGACGCATACAAAGCCATAAATACCCTGAACGGCCTCGAACTGCAGACCAAGACCATCAAGGTGTCCTACACCAGGCCCAGCTCTGCATACATCCAGGACACCAACCTGTACATCAGCAGGCTCCCTAAGACTATGATCCAGAAAAGATGGAGCAGCTCTCCTTTCACAGTACTGGCGCATCATCACCTTGCACATTCTAGTGGACTAGGTAACAGGTGCCTCTCAGGGTATTGAGTTCATTTGCTTTGACAAGAGGATCAAGGCCAAGTAGGCCATCAAAGGACTGAATGGGCTGAAGCTGCTGGGTACAGCCGAGCCCATCATGGTCAAGTTCACCAACAATCTGAGTCAGAAGACACAGCAGGTGCTGCACACCCACTTCTACTAGTCATCCGCAGGCACTACGCAGGCCCCCTACACCAGCAGATGCAGCACTTCCAGCTGGACAACCTGCTCAACATGGCCTATGGAGTCAAGAGGTAACAGTGCCCACCCCCCCATGTGCCCCAGCGCCCCTCCTCAGACCTGCGCCCGCTACACACCTCCCCACCACAGCCATGCACCTGCTCAGCCCTGTCTACCTCTGTCCTCAAGCTTTGATGCCATGCACTTGCTCAAAGCTCACACTTATCAGAAAGGGCTCACACGATTAAGTGTGAGCTCCAAGGACACTTCTAAAAGGTGGGCAGCACGACCCAGGACACATGCCCCAGGCTTCCCACATTCTCTGCGATCCATCAGCTACTCTGAATTGTTTTTTTGTCAAAGGTCACAAAACAACTTTCTTCTGTCCCAAAGTCAAGGTGGACTGCACAGTCTGTATCCCTGATCTGGCCAAAGTCTTTGTGTTTGATTGCATTCATTCATTCATTCATTCATTTATTTATTTATTTATTTTCTTGTTTCAGAACCTTTCTTTGTTTCTTCACTCATTTTCATGGCCAGCTCAGCCCACCCCGAGGGCAGGGCTGGCGCAGCATGTGGTGCCGGGGATAGAACCGCGGTCCCTGAAACCGCCCAAGCTTTCCCAAGCAGGCGCTTTAGACCACTGAGCCATCCTGCCAGGCCCCCGCTTACTTTTATTTTTGAGACCAAAAAAAAAAAAAGTAGAAACACTAACTAAAGGAAAGATGGTATAATGAAAATAGCAAGAAATGTAGAAAGAAAATATCTCCTAAGTCTCTTTTATCCCTGACAGAATATTATTCCAGGTTCAAGCCTAGTATAAACATCTCTGGGTATTACTAGTATTAAAGATGAGCAGAAAATAGGCAAAGACTGTAAGAAGTTAAGATGGAATTAATACAGTAGCAAATAAGTAGGCTAGCAAATTTAAATCTACTATTTAAAAAAAAAAAAAAAAAAAACTCAAGGGCTGGCCAGACAGCTCAGTGGACTAAAGTGCTTGCTTAAGCAGAGCACAGGGCATCAGGGATCCATCTGGAACCTCCAGCACCATGAGCCATACTGGATCCATCCCCAGTGCACTGAGATGGTGACTGAGACTAGGCATGGTGGTGCACGCCTATAAGCCCAACACTTGGAAGGCTGAAAACAGGAGGATCACCACAAATCTAATCTACATAATGAGACCCTGTGTAGAACCTGTACTAAATACATAAAAAAAGAAAAAGCCACACCAGCAGCTCTATAATATTTATTAGCCAAGGGACTTGAAAACTCAACTATATGATTATAAATAGGATCAAGCAGAGAAGCAAAAATTAAAAAACAGAAAAAGGTCTACCTAATGAGTCAATGTTCCTTAGCAACCAGGACTAAGATTTAGCTCAAAGGTAGACAGAAAACCCAAACAAACAAACAAACAGGGGGAGGGGTACTGCTGGCAATGCCTTCATTAAAAAAGAAAATTAATAGAAAAATTTAGAATTAAAATGTTGCAAGACTGTCAGTAGCTGATCTTCACTAAAATACAGGAATTGTATTTTATCTATAGGAAATCAGTGATGCCTAAAAGCCAAATGGGTAATGAAAGACAACACGAAGAAAAGAAACAATAGAAATGAACCTTTATGACACAATAGCATATGTACATAAGGTTAGCCTGTCCAGTAGCTAATCGATAGCCTCTTCTGGTCCACGTCCTGTGTTTTCCTTTGAAAATGTATTTCTCTCCTCACTTGTCAAATTATGCCATTTAAACAGACTGACCTTAGTTCCCTGATCGAATGGAGAGGGGTATTAGCTATGAGCCAGATATGACCAATTCGATTATTTCATTGCTCATAGCCATCATGGCTGATCTCTAAAATTCTATACTGAATCTCTAGCTACAATTATTGGAAAAGCAACTTTTTTTTTTTTTCCAATAGGCCTGTTAAGCTACAAAGACACAAATCTAGAGCTATCTATCTATTCTGAGTACACAGAATCCTCTATGCAATAAAAGGAAATTAATACTCAAAACAAAAGCTTATCATATTTAGGCCAGTGAACCCGCCTGTGCCTCATAAGTTCAACCACTTAACTATCTTTTTAAGTTTGCCAATCAATTCCCTTTTATTCTCTGAGCCACCCTGAGGATTGCTCTTTTCTATAATCTAAAAGGGCACCCATTGTAATACAACCAATAGATCACATTTCAACATGATACACTTTGGGACTCTTAAATTCTATGTTATCTAAATTCAGGATTTCCAAAACTCTCATAATCTCAACTCAAGAATTAAATACCTGGGTATTTTCTTCACTACATTGTCATTGCTACCCAAACTTGAGGAAACAAATAGATTTTAAAAAAAGGCAGTACCACATACGAATTCATTATCTATACTGAAGGACTAACAGATTCAGTAATGAGATATACTTCTAATGCTAACCATGCAGAGGTACAGAGACTTGTAATATCAAAGAAAAAACATTGTGAAAGCCTGAGAGAATGTTTTTCTCTCTAGGTGACTCTCTTTAATCACACAATACATCATCGCTCACTTTACTCTGTGACCCCATAATCTCCTTGAACAGAAAATCTGGGACAACATTGAGTTATAGGATGACAGTAAAGGTTCTCTTACATCCTGAGTCCTCACTGACCTAGAGGGGCTAGGGTCAAAATATTGGCTATCTTTGTAGCACTTCTTTTTCTCAATGGCTGTCACTCATCCAGATGGCTAACACTGACAAAAATTCTACAAAACGCTGTACATGTCTTCAAGTCAAATCCTGAGGGGATCTGACTGACCTTGTAAGATATAAAAGTTACATCTTTTGTTGTATCAGTCTTACTTTAACTTGGTCTTAACCATCCAGCAGAAAAGTTTAACCCTGAGGTATAAAAAGATCAGATTAATATGCTGAGCTATAAAAAGCTCAAGTCAACAGCTTCCAACATTGCCAGTTCTGCCCATAACCCACTACTATTATGGAATATTGGTCTATATGTACAACTACTTTTTCTTCAGTGAGAATATTTGTATCAATAGTTTTTAGAAAAGCTATTATGTCTGCATCTTGTACTCTGAACAACTACTGTGAATACAACAATATGCACTGTGTTAATTATTGTGGCTATCCTAACATGTTTTGAAACTTTCATTATTTTTTTTTTTTTAAACTTTCATTATTTCTTATTAAAATTAATTTAAAAAATTAAAAATTATGAATATTGGGCTAAGACTAACATTGTATATTGCCTCATTTAAATTGAACAGCAGTTTATTTTTCTATCTTTTTAAGACAGGGTTTCATTATGCAGTTCAGCTGGCCTTGAACTTACTTTATAACCCAAAGTGGCCTCAAACTCTCCGTCATCTTCGTTCCTCAGCTTCCAAAGTGCTGGGATTACAGGTGTTCACCACCACATCTGGCCTATAATTTTCTGAGAAAAGGAATAAACTGCAACCCTTTAACTTAGAAAAGTAAAAAGCCAAGTGTGGTGGTGCACACCTGTAATCCCAGCACATGGAAAGCTGTGGTAGAAGGATCATTGCAAATTCAAGGCCAGACTGTATTACATAGCAAGTTGAAGACCACCTTAGATTACAATAGCAAGACTCTATCTTTAAAAAAAAAAAACTTTTTTAAGCTATGAAAATTTATAGTTTCTGATAAAGAAGGTATCATAGTAAGAAAAAAAGATGACATGATAACATAGAAATAACTGATAAACTACAAGAATAAAAAATAATACAAAAAGAATTAGGCCCATTACTGTAGTGATCAGATACTACTATATTTTTATAAAGAAAAGTATTTAATATCCTTATTTCCTGTCCCAACACAGTCACCTCAAAAGTACAGCCAGGGGAGGAAACAATGTAGTGAGACAGTTGCTGTGGTCAGTAGGGTATTATTCAGAGTGGGCCAGCTTACGATGCTATTCAATGGACTGAGTCAGAAAGACTACACAAAAACTGTGGTGAAAAAGAAAACAGGGTTAAAGAGTTTCCTCTAAATTAATGAGAGAGAGAAGAGAGAATTTTTTGCTTTATTAAGTTCTCAAAGTTTTTTTTTTTTTTTTCCAAAAAAAGAAAGTATCCTTTTTTTATAATTGTTTTATCATCAGAATCTACTGATGAATGTTGGTAAGTAGAATCACACATTATCACTGAGTAGCAAGACAAATGGATTAAATTTTATTTTTTAGAAATAAAAATCTAACTTTACTGTTGAAAAAAATAAAGGAGATACGGAAAGGAGAATATGTACTCCCCAGGCAAGGGACCTACTAGAAAAAAATTATCATTTGCAAACAGCTGTAAATGAGACACAGAAAGAGCAATTAAACATTCTGAATTTATTTTAGATACTGTATATAACTATGGGAAAGTGGTGTTCAATAGCTAATATTTGTTTTGTTTTTCAAAACAGTTATAATTAACATGTTGCCAAATATAATATAGGGATAGCCAGATAGCTCAGCAGATTAAAGCACCTGCTTAGGCAGATGCAAGGACCAGGGTTCACTCCCTGGCCCGCTGTGCCAGACCCACCCTCAGGGCACAGATGAAAGGGCAACTGAGACTGGGTGTGGAGGCACACACCTATAATCCCAGCAATTGGGAGGCTGGGAAGATAGCTCAGTAGAATAAGCGCTTGCCTAACAAGCGCAAGGGCCTTAGTTCAAACCCCAGTTCCACAAAAAAAAAAGAACAGGAGGATCATTATGAGTCTGATCTGTGTAGTGAGACCCTATAGACTCTGTATTAAATACATAAAAAAATCAGATACACCAAATATAGTTACAATATACCTTATAATCACATGTAAAAACATAAATATCTTAGATATACAAACATAAATTTTTAACTTTACAAACTATATTAGTGATAATTTCTTTTTTTAAAAGCCCACAAATACTTGCTTTACAAATCAAATAAATCCCTGAGTGAAGTATAGTGTTGCATACCTGAAATTCCAGCATCAAAGAGGCTGGAGCAGGAAAATCACAAGTTTGAGGCCAGCTTGAGCTGCATAGTGTGTTCGAAGCCAGCCTGAGTTACACAATATGTTCAAGGCCAGCCTGAAATACATAGTAAAGCCCTTGCTTAAAAGGACTTGCCTTTTCTGTCCTGCTGAAAAATGCAAAGGACCCATGAAAAGTGTGAAAGTAGTGATGGCAAACCTATCACATACGTGCCACACTTGTCAGCATTCAAGCCAACTCACTCCAGCAGCCGAGCATCAGATGGTAGCTGCTTTTTTTTTAAACTTCAGTATTCGGGTTTAATTGTAGTGTTGGCTCTTTGGAATAAGTGGATTTGGGGTTGCATTTTGGGTACTCAGTTTCTAAAAGAAGGGACACTGAGTGCCTTGATATGAAAGGAGACTGGATTACAAATATCAACCTAGAGAAGGCCATCCGACCCTCCTGTATTGGACTATGATATAAATAGTAAGTAAATCTTGATTACATGAAACTGCTGATGTTAGAGCATTGTTGGCTTCGTAGCAAAAATGCTCTAAGAAAACTATTCTTGACTGACTGCATCAGTAAGCAATAGAAATCTGCCTCTTTAAAATAACTTACCTCTCATCATTCTTTTATCCTTTCCCTCCCTCTCCCTCACCAGGAATTAACCTATTGCTAGACAAGTTTTCTGCCACTGAGCAATATCCCCTACCCAGCCCATTTTCTTATCATCTATTTCTATCACCCAGTTCAAGCTCATTGTCCCCTCACTAGTATTAGTGAAAAAGCATACATACACTGTTATCAGTGCTCCGCTAACCTATTTTTTGTACAACTAAGTCACCCTTCTTAAAGCTCAACTGATCATATCTGTCATGGTTTGGGGTTTTTTGCAAAGGAAACAATATAATAGAGGACATATTTTATAATAAATCACTCAAAGAATTATATACTATACAAGTACAAGAAACCTATCCACACACTAAACACTAAAGAATCCAACTGAGGGCCTAGAGCTCATAACAATGCTTCCCACAAGTCCAACTGGAGGCCAAGAGTCCACAACAAAGTCTCATGCAGGCCCACTTCACAGATCTGCACTGGAAAGGTCCAAAAGTCAGTGGTGGAAACTAGAAAGTCTATGCCAGTGGGATGATGTTATCTGTGCTAGCAGGCTGAGGGATCTAAACTAGAGCCAGGAAGAATATTCAAGGTAAATACCAGAGCTCTCCCAAAGGTAACACAGCCATGTTCAGCAGCAGCAAGGTCCCAAGCTCCTCCAGCAATGAGGAAAGCCAAGTACCCATCAGGAGAGCCAATGTGAAAAACTTCTCCATCAGACTGAACAAGTGTACCATCTTCCCCTCCAGAGCCAGAAAGTGATGTTCAAGATGAGGTCCAGAGCTCCTCCAAAGTTCATTGGGAAAGCCAGCATGACAAGATCTTCCAGCAGAACAGTCTAAGAGAACCAGCAGCTCCCAAGAGTTCCAACAACTTCTTCAAAAAGCGTCCCTAACGGTGTTTTGGTAACTTCTGTTCTGCCTTTATGCTGCTGGCAACAATCCTCAGGTGGGCCTCCCACACCCAGCACCATGCTAGTTCAATTCAGCTGGGTGTAGTAAGCTGACCACCAGTTAGAAATCCATTACAATGTCCCTCTCCTGTTCCCAAGTTTTTAGTGGCTTCCCCTTTCACCACAGATTTTAAAAAACAGGTCTCTTACTATAGCTAAAAAGTGTCCTGTATGATCTCATTCCCTCAAGTCTATCTTTCCCTCACTCCCCACTCCAGCTTTATCAATTTTCCTTCATGTTTATTTCTGCTTGAGAACTTTTTCCTTTTTGATCCCTCTGCCCAGACTTCTTTTACATCATTAAGAACCCTGCTGAAGTGCCAACTTCTTAGGTTTTCCTTCTGTCTAAAACACCTCTCCCTCTGCCACCTTGGGCCCCTGGCCCCTGCTGACACATGCCAAGCCCCTTGGGAGCCACTGGCAGCCCATCACCCCGGGCATCCTGAAGCCTGAGGAAAAGCCTGGCTCAGACTCCAGCATGAATCCAGGCAACCAGGGCAGTGGCTCAGGAGGAAGAGAATGAAAAAGGAAAACAGATCTTTTCTGCAGCTAATGGTACAATTGCCTTTGGATGCTAATGTTTCTGGAAGCACCTTGAATGCCAAGGGACTTTCAAACCCTGCTGCTCATAATCTTCACTCTTCTGATCACTTTACAACTAGGATTGCTAGGCAAAAGTTAGTTTACTGGTAAGATGTGATTGTCATCTGCCTACCTCAGAGACCTGGATGCACTGGAGCACATGTACCCAGGAGTGCTTGTATCAATCTGATACCACTCCTGCATAGGGCTGCAGTGTTCTGGTGTCAAACTCTGACAACGTGAGCAAGAACTTTCTAATTAAAAGCACTGCTAAACAGGGCAAGGTATTGGTTGGCTTTATGGTACTGCTCATGAAAGCCAAGTTGGTGATGTACCGTGGAAGACTCATAGCACAACTTTATTCATGTGATGTATTCACTAGATCTCATTGGGACTTCCATGGCCATAAAATATTCCTGACATTTCTCCCATTACTTCTGTTAATCACTGCAATAGACTCTCTCATTACTTGGAATGTGATGTGTAGTTGTGAATTGTGAAGAAACACAAAGTATACCTAAGGTTCCAAATAAGGCAGACTCCATTAAATTTTGCAGGTTTTATCTCATATGATAAATGAGTAAAAAAATAAAAGATGACTGGGAAACCAAAGGTAGACTACTAGAGATGGCAAAGGAGTTCAGAGGGAGGTAGAAGAAAAAAATGGGAGACTAATAAAAAAATAATCAAGTTATGATAAACACATGTACCACTTTACCAAAATGAATACTACCACTCCAATGTTACTAACATTCAATAAAAAAAAAAATTTAGGAAACAAAAAATGAGAAATTTTCACATACCTAAAACAGGCAAAGTTTCTTAATTATAACACAAAAAGCAAAAACTGCTAAGCATAAAGCCAGGCATGGTGACACATGCCACTAATCCCAGCACTGAGGAGGCTAACGCAGGAGGACTGCCGTGAGTTCAAGGCCAAACTAAACTACACAAGATCCTATGTCAAAAAAAAAAAAAAGTCAGTCTAGCCTACATAGTGAGACCCTGTCTCAAGAACAAAAATAAACACATATATAGAAACTACTAAGCACATGGGGCCAGGGAGATAGCTCAGCAAAATAAGCGCTTGCCTAGCAAGCACAAGGTCCTGAGTTCAATTCCCAGTACCCCAAAAAGAAAAGAAACTACTAAGCACATGACACATCATTAATAGGATGGAGAAGAAGCCGGACGTGGTGGCTCACGCCTGTAATCCCAGCACTCGGGAGGCTGAGGCAGGAGGACTGGTGCGAGTTCGAGACCAGCCTGGGCTACAAAAGTGAGCTCAGGACCAGCCTCAACTGCATAGCGAGACCCTGTCTCAAAAAGACAAAAAATAAATAAATAAATAAACTGTCTCAAAAAGACAAAAAAAAAAAAAAAAAAAAAAAAAAAAAGAAAAAAAAAAAAAAAAAAAAAAAAAAAAAAAAAATAGGATGGAGAAGAGGTTGAAGAGAAGGTGATAGGGGATTGGGAAATAAAGAATCAAGTTATATCAGGCACTGGGATAAATTCTGTATGATGATGAATGTGATCATTATGTATATCTAAAATGTACCAATAGGCCAGGGAGATAGCTCAGTAGTCTAAGTGCCTGCCTGGCAAGCACAAGGACCTGTGTTTGATCCCCAGTACCACATACCATGCCAGCCCCAGGCCCACCAAGGAAGCCACCAAAACCAGGCATGGTAGTACATGCCTGTAATCCCAGCACTTGGGAAAAGAAACAGAAGGATATTATGAGTCTAAGCTGCAAAGCGAAACCCTGTACCAAATACATAAACTTTAAAAATTATTAAAATAAATTTTTTAAAAATTCACCAATAAAATCTGGTTTTAAAAAAGAAAAAAGAGACATCATCAAGAGTTAAAAAAACAAGTTACAAGTCACAACTGTATATCTGTAATATACATAACCAACAAAAGACATCTCATTATAGTGCCTACAAAATAAGGAAATCACAGGCCAACTTTTTAATGGACAAAAGGCTTGCACAAGCACTTAAGAAGGTGTCTAAATAACCAATACAAATGTAAAAAGAAATCTGAAAATTGTGATTAATGAGATGATTATTCAAAAGTAATACAAGGCCCCAATCCCAGAAAATTGACAAAACCATGACTCAGTTTAGAAAGCAAGAGGCAAAAGAATGCATGGACAGCTAGATATATCTTCTTGCACTTGTGCCACCATCATTAAAAAAAAAAAAAAAAAAAAAAAAAAGGGGAGACAGGAGGGCAGCAATAGTTCAGCAATCTAAGCACCTGCTTGGCAAGTATAAGGACTGGACTGAATCGCTGTGCCAGCCAAACCTCCGAGCTGCAGAGTGAGATATTGTGCCAAAGAAGGAAAGAGAGAGACAGAGAGAGAGAGAGAATATCCAGGTATGGGTGGTACACACCTATAACACCTGTAAGGGGGCTGAGGCAAGGAGGATCACTGGGAATTAGAGACCAGCCTGGGCTACAAAAGAAGCACAAGGCTAGTCTGAACTGCACAGGGAAACACTGGCTCAAAAAGAAAAACAAAATTTTGACTTTCATTTTAAAAACAGAAACACAAACCAAAATAAGGTATGTGTCCTTCTAGTCCCCAGAGGAAGATGATATATGCAGAGAAGAGCAACTAAACCAAAAAAATCACAACTAAAACATAAATGCAGTAATATCTCGGATCACAAATGCTTCTGTTTGCAAACAATTTTGTTTCCATTCACAAACTCCACATCAGGTGACAGATACAATCACAACTATCTTCCCAAAACAAGCACAAAAGCAACCATCTTTCCTAAAATTGTAAAATAAATTAAGTTTATAAACCAAAATACCACTATACTTATTGTTATACAACATAGGTGGTTTTCAGATTCTTAAGCAATAATAGTTGGCCAAGCCGGTCGTGGTGGCTCACGCCTGTAATCCCAGCACTCGGGAGGCTGAGGCAGGAGGATCGGTGTGAGTTCGAGACCAGCCTGGGCTACCAAAGTGAGCTCAAGGCCAGCCACAACTGCATAGCGAGACCCTGTCTCAAAAAGACAAAATAAATAAATAAATAAATAATAATAATAATAATAGTTGGCCAAGACTCAGGCATGGTGGTATACTCTTACAATTCTAGTACCTGCTGCAAATTCAGAGCTAGCCTGAAATATATAGTGAGATCCCACCTCAACGGGGAAAGGGAAGTTCCAGGAACACAAACATTGCCACTTGTCTAAGGATACAGGCCAATAAATAGCAGAGGTAATTTTTGGGATTCAGTAGTGCAAATCTAGAATCTGGGCCTAATTAGTTTGCCTTTCACACAGTACCTTATATTTTAGTCAATAAGGTATACGTTGAGTTTTCTTTATATAACTATAAACTCTTTGTTGTAGTTTTGGTTTTTCAAGGGAAAACTATATGAGCTTCGTCCTCTAAAATTCTGGGGCAGAGGGGAGTAACTAAGTTAGCTAGGTGTTACAAATGACCACCAGTTGCCAATCCACCACATTCTTAAAAGAGACCAAGTGTTCTGACTTCACCTCCATAAAAAACTCAGTATTGGGTCTTCTCTATTATAAGATCTGGTAAACAACCAACCAAAAGAAAAAAAGGAAAAACAAAAAAGAGACATTGACTAAAGAGTACATGAGACTTTTCCCAAAGTGAACAAGAAGTTGTCTATTAAAAGATTTCCTGCTCTAAAAGACCCCCAAAATCATCCATATTAAAGTTCAAATCTGAGTTTATAAAGTATATTTGTGAGGCCCAGCGGGATGGCTCAGTGGTCTAAAGCGCCTGCTTGGGAAAGCTTGGGCAGCTTCAGGGACTGCGGTTCAATGCCCAGCACCATATGCTGTGCCAGCCCTGCCCTTGGGGCAGGCTGAGCTGGCCATAAAAATTAGTGAATAAACAAAGATTCTGAAACAAGAAAAAAAAAAAAAAAAAGTATATTTGTGAACTATATCCATCAGGAGATGAATAAGGAAAAAGTGGTAGTTATGTACAATGGAGTACTGAACTGCCATAAAGAATGAAAAAAAAAAAATCTGTAAGTAAACGGGTACAACTTGAGAGTAATGTTGAGTAAGACACACAAGTTCAAATATTCATGGTCTCTCATTTTTATGATTAGATATGTATAAGCAAAATGGAAGAGCAATAAATAGGAAGAGACTATGAAGTATATGCAGTCCTAAAAAGAGTTCCTCTGCCATAGCAATACTTAACCTTGCCACTGAACTCCAAAACTGGCTATCAAAATGCTCAGTGTATATCTGCTGTTCTTTCTTAGTAGCCTGTAAGTTTTTGACATTACAGCATTTCCTTGCTTTTTTATCTGTTATATAATGTTTGGAAGCTAGAAGAAATTTAAAATATTTATTGAATATATGAAACTACTATAAAATGTTATGTCCTTCATAATCCCCACTATCAATAAAATAAATGAAATACCCCAATAAGATCCATAAAAATTATATAATCCATGGTAAACCACTATTGGAGTAAACAGGATTATCAGAGGCCTGAGGGTATAGTTCAGAGGTACAGCACATACACTGTGTGCACAAGACCCTGAATTCATTTTAATTTCTGTTATTTCATGAAAAAGTAAAACATTTTCATGACCAATAAAATAATAACTGGATTTACTACAGGTAGCTATCTTTTTTTTTTTTCTTTTTGCATCCAGGGCTGAGACAGCGTGCCCAACCTGGGGGGCTGGGATTGAATTCAAATCCTTGTGCTTTGCAAGGTCAGTACTTATTCCTCTGAGCTATCTCTCCAGACCTCTACGGGTAGCTATCATTAAAAGCAGCTATTTATGGGGGCTGGCAGGATGGCTCGGTGGTCTAAAGTGCCTGCTTAGGAAAGCTTGGGTGGCTACAGGGGCCGCGGTTCGTTCCCCTGCACCACATGTGGCATCAGCCCTGCCCTCAGGGCAGGCTGAGCTGGCCATAAAAATAAATAAATAAATAGTTCTGAAACAAGAAAAAAAATAATAAAATAAAACAAAGCAGCTATTTAGTATAAGACATAAACCAAAAAGATTCTTTTAAAAAAATAATATTATGAACTTTTTTTTAAACAAACTTTCAACCAAGATAAACTTTTAGTATAAATGAAACAAGACACCATATATATTGAAATAATTTTAAAACAATGGAATATGTAATTTGGCAAACTATTTAAATTTATCCTACTCCCCTATTTATCTTTATTTTGCTCTTCCTATTTATCTCTCTTCTATTTTGCTCTTACATAGTTTCTCATATAAATGAGAGTCCATGAATAGTTGAGAGTTGAGGTTGTGTGTCTGACTTAGTCACTTAATGTAATTCTCTCAAGTTGCACCAGTTTACCTATAAATATTTTGTTTATCATACTCCATTGTGCGCAACTACCACATTCTCTTTACTCATTCATCTGTTGATTTGATAGAGATATACACTGCTTCCAAGATCTAGCTATTCTAAACTGTACTGGTATATATATGAGTATGCAAGAATTCAACTGAAAACATAACGGAAGAGAAGTGATGAAAAAAGATGGCAATAAGTAAAAACAAGTATGTATTTACACCAACACTCTATATAATGACTTTTCTTTCTTAGTTAATTTACAGAATAAAACATACACTTCTTCAGTTTCTCAGGATGTTCTTCACTTAAGAACTTCCTTCTGCTGGGCATGGTGGCACTCACCTGTAATCCTAGCACTTGGGAGGCTGAGGCAGGAGGATCACTGCAAGTAGAGACAAGCCTCAGCTACAAAGTTAGTTCAAAACCAGCCCAAACTAGATAGCAAGACCCTGTCTCAAAAAGATCATTAATAAATAAATAAATAAATAAATAAATAAATAAGACTAAAAAGAAGACCTTCTTTCATATTAATATGGCATTACTTTTTATACCTTGTGGTTAGACTTTTCTACTGGATGGTTAAGACCAAGTTAAAGCAAACCCATGTAACTAAAAATGTAACTTTTCTACCTCACAAGGTCAAATCCCCTCAGGACTTGTGTATATGCTAAGCTATAAAAGGCTCAAATTAACAACTTCTTTTTTTGTGGGGGGTGGGGGGTTAAGACAGGGTCTCGCTATGCAGTTCAGGCTAGCCTTGTGCTCACTTTTGTAGCCTTAACTCACACTGATCTTCCTGCCTCAGCCTCCCAAGAGCTGGGATTACAGGCATGCACAACCACTCCTGGTGCAAGTCTACAACTTCTGACATTGCCAGTTCTGCTAATAACTCACTACTATTATGGACTGTTGGACTATATCGGGTTATTTTGCTGAATTTGAGTACCTACAATACTTGAACTGGCATCAAGTATGAAAAGGTCCTTTAAAGACTTCTCCAAATACAGCTTCTTTAACAGCAATGGAATACCCATCTCTGACAAAACAAAACAAAAAAAGGGGATATATATGAAGGAACATTTTCTAGTGAAAAAAAAAGATAGATATTCAGCTCCTTTCTCTTAGTTCAATGACATTTGTACTAATATTATTTAGACAAGATATCATGTGTTAAAAAAAGATAACACATGTGCATCTTGTATTCTGAATAAGTACTAGGAAGGCAATAATACGCAACGTAGGAATTATTGTAACTGTCCTACTAACCTGTTTGAAACTGTTTCATTGCCATTTTTTCTCATTAAGATTAATTTTAAAAATTTTTAAAAAGAACCTCCTTCAGCTTGAGCCACAGAGATGCCTCAGCAGTCTAACTGCATGCCTAAACAAAGCTCAAGGGTTTGATTCTGATACTACATGCCAACCCAGCTACCAAGACAGGGTATGGTGACACACTCCTGTAATCCCAGCACTGAGGAGGCTAAAACAGAAGGATCAGTATGAGTTCAAGCTGTGTAGTGAGACCCTGTACCAAATACATAAAATTTTTAAAAAATAAAAATTTAAAAAAAGAAGTTTGTTCAGTTCTGCCTAAGAATTATACAGGGGAACCACACCCATGAGTTGATTCACTTAAGACCTCCACAAATGTCTACACATTCTAGAGGTCTTGCTGACAAAACAGATATACTCAATGACTGTAACAAAATGGGTATCAAAATGTTGATATTCAACATAATTTTCCACATTCTTTTTTTTTTTTTTTTTTTTTTTTTTTGTCTTTTTGAGACAGGGTCTCACTATGCAGTTCAGGCTAACCTTGAGCTCACTTTTGTAGCCCAAGCTGGTCTTGAACTCGCACCCATCCTCCTGCCTCAGCCTCCCGAGTGCTGGGATTACAGGCGTGAGCCACCACGCCCGGCTATTTTCCACATTCTTAACACTTGGGAACATGGTTAGGAATATCATTCAACTCAACTTTATTTTGTCTGTGAAACACCTGCTTCTGTGACTTTTTTCATATGTTTAGTAGCTACTGAGGTGTGAAAACTCTTAATCACAAAACAGTTTCACAGATTACTTTATAAACTCAGATTTGAACTTCAATTGGGATGATTCTGAGGGCCTTTCAGAGTAATCTTTCAGTAGACTACCTCTTCTTCATTTTGGAAAAAGTCTCACATACTCTTTAGTCCACATCTCTCTTTTTTGTTTACCTTTTTTTTAATTTTGTTTGTTTGATTGATTGACTGACTGTTTGATATGGTCTCACTAAGTAGTTCAGGTTGGCCTTGAACTCAGTGTGTAGACCATGCTGACCTCAAACTCATGGCAATCCTCCTGCCTGTCTCTCAAGTGCCAGGATTATGGACTATGCCAACTAACTAGCTAGTCAGTGTTTCTGGTACCATTTTTTATCTGTCTTGCTTTTTCTGACTTTTTAAAACAATGACTCTGACTGAAGATCACACTTGGAAAAGCCACCTAGACAAAGATAACAATGCCTGGATTGCAGATCCCATACATCTGGATAATGTCCTTGCCTGTAGGTTCCACAGTGATGACCAAATGGACCCCTAACAATATTTTCCAAATGGAGCCACAAATGCAGGTGGATTTCTACTGTGGAAGTAACAAGAAGCCAAATATCGCTTTTTCCTTCCAAGTGTAATTGACAAGTGTGTGGTAATGATCAGTATTCAGAATGAAGGCTGGGCCTCTGAGGACAAGTCCTATGAGATGACCGTCACAGAAGGCCAACCATCTATACTGGTCAACTTGGCATTGCAGAATAAGTACCAGGTCTCAGTAAATGGCAAATTCTGGTTCAGCTTTGCCCATCATATCCCCCAAGCTCTGTGGAGATGCGGTGTGGAAAGATGTCTCCCTTGCCTCCATGGATATCCAGGAGAAACTGTGAGCAAATAAAGAATCCCCACTAGAAATGGGGCTTCTCTCTCTAGATGATCACATATTCCCAGAGTCCACAAACATTGCTTCCACATCATTCTTGAATGCATTTGGTCATTAAAACTTTACACAACTACCAGCCTGGGATACAAAAGTGAGCTCAAGGCCAGCCTGAACTACACAGCGAGACCCTGTCTCAAAAAAAAAAAAAAAAAAAAAAAAAACTTTACACAACTTAAAAATTTTTAAAAATAAAAATAAAACAATAATTTTAATGCCCTTTTTAATAACTATTATTGTTCAATTTCTTCATTCTAGGGATTCAGCATTCCAAGAGTCTTCAACAGGCAAACACTCTGAGCATTCCTCCAACCTCCCAAAAAACAAAGAAAATCAAGGAAACAAATGAGCAAAATAACTGTAAAAAGTTTTAAGTTATTTTTCCATAAGGGACTAGACAGTAAATATTTTAAGCATTGGGGACCACATAAAGTCTCTGTCACACATTCAGGGTAAAAAAAAAAAAAAAAAAAAAAAAAAAGTTTTGTTTTGCTTTATAACCCTTTTCAAAAATGTGAAAACCATTTTTAGTTCTCAGTATAAAATAGGCCACCTGCTACATTTAAATTGTGGTTAGCAACTTGTCTATCATCACACTCAAGGCTTAGGTTTGTTATTTTAGCTATCAGTAATACTGTTAATGCACTGGATCACTTAGTCCAGTACAAGAGGAATAGGTAGAGCAAAAAAAAAAAAAACTTGGCATGGATAAGGAACAGAAAGGTTAAGTATGGCTTAAGCCAAATATTCAAGAGGTAAAAATGGTAAAAGATGAGGTCTGATAGTACCTTGCAATTGGTTTTGTTGTTTTTTTTGTTTTGTCTTGGTTACAACAGGGAATACTACATCTAATTTGTGCATACAGAAGAATGAATTAGAGGAGCTAAAAGGAGGAAGAAAGGAGCAGGAAGACAAGACAGTGGGTTGTTATAGCATAGGCAAAGCATGAAATTTGAGGGTCTGGATGTATAACTCAATAGTGAAGAGCCCGTCTAACACATTTAAGGCCAGGGGCTCTAACTCCACCACAAAATAACAACAACAACAACAACAATAATGATCGTTACACAGAATAGAGATAAGGGTGATAGAAATAAGTGGATGGAAGGCTACATACGCTGGACTTACTGATGGATTAAGTGTGGAAACACATACAAAACCCAGGTTTGTTTAAAAGTAAATGCTGTACTAAGGCAGGGAAGAATGGTCAACCCACTTGGGTTCCCTTCTTTCTTTCCCTAAGTAAATATACTCTGCTCTTAAACTCCATTGTTCCTGAAATTCTTTCTTCAGTTTTAGAAATCACAAACTAGTCTCAGGTATCTTTTAGATTGGGAATTTCATTCCCCTATATCATCTAAGAGGTCTTCCACTTAGATCATTACACAAAGACTCATCTGCCAGGAGGATTTGAGGCTAACATATATGCATTCTGTATCCTGCAATATGCTACCGGATGACACAGAAGGTATTGTATCACAGGAAGATTCAAAATCATAGGATAGACTTGCAAGAAAGCTGACTGGTCCAATGGTGTGAAGAAGAAATATTTGCAAGAGGAAAGCAGTCCACTATGTGATACAGAAAATTTGGATAAAAATATGAGGTTGTTCACATAATAATTCAGATGGAGAATACATGGCTGGACAACTAGCTGCTTATGGCTATAAAATTACAGAAAATCTTTCTGAAGCAAATTTAAGGCTCCTGAACAGTTGTACTATAGAAAATCCAGCTGAAGACTTTTTTTTTTTTTTTTTTTTGAGAGACTGGGGTTAAAACTCAAGACCTTACATTTGCCAGGCAGGCACTTGTGCCACGGAGTTATCACCCTAGCCCCCTGAAGACTATTTTAAAAACCCAATTTTAAAAACTCTAGAAGAAAGCCAGGTGTGGTGGCTCACACCTGTAATCCCAGCACTCGGGAGGCTGAGGCAGGAGGATTGGTGCAAGTTCGAAACCAGCCTGGGCTACAAAAGTGAGCTCAAGACCAGCCTGAACTGCATAGCGAGAACCTGTCTCAAAAAGACAAAAATAAATAAATAAATAAAAATAAAAACTCAAGAAGGAAAAAAGAAATGCTGGCCAATGCATCCCTCAAGCCCAATCTCATCAGGACTACCTTAAGACACTGAGTATCACTACAATTCAACAGGTAAATCATGTGGTGGAAGATGTGGAAGGAACAATTAAAAGATACCAGATTATAGTGAATTTATGATTGTCTTTGTCATTTTGATAATTCAACAAGATATGGAATTGAATTAAAGGAAAGAAACTATAGTCTCTAAATGATTACATTCATTTCTTTTAAAAATACTGCCCTTTACACTTGGCTTGTATGGTCATTACAAGGTTTTTTTCTTTTTTTCTATGAGATATCTGAAAGGAATATAATCTGTGTTTGTTCTAATGTAAGTGAATAGAAAGTTCTTGGGAGCTAGGGAGATAGCTCAGTGGCATAACCACCTGCCTGGCAAGCACAAGGTCTCAAGTTTGATCCCCAGTATTGCAAAAAAAAAAAAAAAAAAAAAAAATATATATATATATATATATATATATATGTATATATATACATATGTATATATACATATGTATATATATACATATATATATGTATATATGTGTATATATATATATGTATATATACATATGTATATATATATATATAGAGAGAGAGAGAGATCTTTAAAGCACAAAATCAATAAAATAAAAAATATTCTCATGTTTATAAAATGATAACCTAGGAGCCTGGGGAGATAGCTCAGCAGAACAAGTGCTTGCCTGACAAGCATAAGGGCTGGAGTTCAAGCCCCAGTTCTGCCAAAAAAAAAGTAAATAAATAAATAAATAAATAAAAATTATGACCTAACATAACAAATGATTAGAAATAAATATTGTCTGTTAAAATTGGAGAAAAAATAACATGAGGAAAACTGGAAGATGAACAGGTTTACTGACCATTTCTTGGTGTTGATTTGTTGATTAGCAGGAACAGAAGAATATGGTTTAATATGTCTAGTCATATTCAATCTAAAATATATATATAGGACATCTAAGAGAAACATACTATAAGAAATCAGAACTACCTCTCTGACCTCTCTGGAAAAATGAAGAAAGGGATATAGATAGCACATTTCCAATAAACAGAACATGGATTATGTTTTTCTCTGTTTGGTTTTTTTTGCGGTCCCCAGGTTCGAACTCAGGAACTTGTGCTTGCTAGGCAGGTGCTTATATTGCTAAGCTATATCCCCAGCCCCAACACATGGATTATATGAATGACTTAGATACAGAGACTGTAGACAGAAAAGGAATCACATCTAAGCTCTGAGGGTTGATAATGTTTAGCAGTCCAAAAGCAAAGAGCAGAGCATTAAGGTCTTAAAAACATATACCAGAAGTAGCAAATAATTGCAATAGGGTTAACTCTTTGAGTAATTATATGTTAAACTCACCTAAGCCACTAAGTCATAGAACAACTCTGTGTAGGTAACAACTATTATCACAAATTTCAAAGGAAGTCACTAAAAAAAGAAAAACAAATGAAGTCTGGTGAGGACAGAAAAATGAGCTACAGATCTGAAAACAGAAATATTTGTGACCATGTGTATCTAATTTATAACTGGTTGGTCTTTAGCATGTGTGTATCTCAGGGATTTACCCTGTTTTCTCTTTTCCTCGAAGAAAACCACTTCTGAGTCTATGTTTAAGGCCACACACCAAGTCCTCACCATCATCATCATCACATTGAGAAAGGACAGGCAAACAGAGCTCTGTCTCACACAGATTTTTTTTTTCCTTCTGAGATGAGGTTCACTATGCAGTTTAGGCTGGCCTTCAACTCACTCTGTAGCCTATGCTGGCCTTCAACACACAGTGATCCTCTTGCCTCAGCCTCTCAAGTGCTGGTATTACAAACCTGTGCCCACCAAAACATCTTATCTTTTTAACTCAATCATAAAGCACCTATTTAGGGGCAGTCAAATAGCTCAGCAGATTAAAGCACCTGCAGAAGGGGCCCAGGGCCTTCCCCTGGGCACCGAGACTGCAATTGCAACTGACGTGATGGCCCATGCCTGTAATCCCAGCTCTTGGGAGTCTGATCTAGTAATGAGACCCTGAACGCCCTACAGACCTTTCCCTACATAAAAAAATAATCACAGTAATAAAAATAAAAAATGAAACACTTATTTAGCATGCTCAAAATCCCGCATTTGCTCTTCAGCACAGCAAGCAAATTAATTAACCATCTATTCTTATAATATCACCTTCTAATAATATTAATGTTTACAACATTAGAGAGAGATGGTAAATGATTTACTTGCATAAGAGAGCCAAAGAAAACATACAACTAAAAAAAAATAATAATTGAAGTCCAGGCATGATGGCACATGCCTGTAATCTCAGGAGCTGAAAACAGGAGGATCACTATCAGTCCGAAATGCATAGTGAGACCCTGTATTAAAAAAATTAATTAATTAAAATTTAAATTTAAAAAAAAATGAGAACTAGACATGTTGGTGCACAACTGTAATAACACTCCAGAATAGCACCCTGGGCTACAATTCAAGACAGTGCCTCAAAAAATAATATAAAAATTCTTTTTGTTCTTTTTTTCTTAATTTCTTATAACATTCTTGTTTTTTTTAACCTGGGCCCCTTCTGCAGGTGCTTTAATCTGCTGAGCTATTTGACTGCCCCTAAATAGGTGCTTTATGATTGAGTTAAAAAGATAAGATGTTTTGGTGGGCACAGGTTTGTAATACCAGCACCTGAGAGGCTGAGGCAAGAGGAGCACTGTGAGTTGAAGGCCAGCATAGGCTACAGAGTGAGTTGAAGGCCAGCCTAAACTGCATATTTTTTTTGCATATTTAAAAATGAGTAACCTAAACAACCTAATTTCAAGATAACATCATACAGTACATCAACAATTGTTGAATTCCTAGTACTTTATTCAGTGAAATTTTGTATTGTTTCTAATACCTTTTTTACTATCTTGTATTCTTTAAAAAATGGTGATAATAAATTTTATATAGAGAAATAAAATATGCAAAAAACATAATAAATTCAGAGGCCAATCAAACTTCAAAATTGAAGCATAGAGAAAAAGGAATTAAACAAAATGATCACGATCACTGTGAATCAACACCAAACTAACTGAAAGGAGATGGTAAGAGAACAGGGTAGCAGGAAATTTTGAAGAGAAATGGCATTTTTCAAAAACCGATAATTCCATAAACTTAGCAAATCATTGCACAGTGGCACATGCCTACAACAACCCCAGCACTTGTGAGACTGAGGCAAGAGGACTGCTGTAAGTTCAAGGCCTGCCCAGGCTGTATAACTGAATTCAGGCCACCCTCAACTACCACCACAGCAACACCTTGTCTCAAAAACTAAACAAAAAAATAAATAAATTCAGCAACCCAAAAACCAATAGAAAAGTAAACATATCCAAGCACATTATAATCAAAGGTCTGAAAATCACGAGATAAAAATCTTCAAAGTACCCAAAGAAAAAGAACATAGTACATTCAGGGTATTGACAAGAATGACATCTGACCTTTCAGTGAAAACAATATAAACTAGAGGATAATAGATAACATATTTTTAATTGCTGAGAGAAAAAACTGCTAACTTAAAATTCTAAACCATGAAAAAGAAAAAAAGTATCTTTCATATATGAAGGTTAAGTAAATTTTCTGACAGCTAAAAGCTGAGAGAATGCATAAGCACCAAACACTGAAGAAATATTATAGAATTTCTTCAGACTGAAGGAAAGCAATTCCAAAAGGAATATAAGAGCTACAGAAAGGTGGGAAGGATGAACACAGGAAATATGAGGAACAAGTCTGCCTCATCCGTTTTCATTGTCCTATTCACTTTTTGACTGGAGACAAGAAGTCAGTGCCATGAAGCAAGAAAAATAACTGAAGGCAGACAGGAATTAAAGCTATATTTACCAGGGACGGGGAGATAGCTCAGGGGCACCAGTCCTGCCTGACAAATGCAAGGTCCTGAGTTTGATCCCCAGTTCCGCCCAAAAAGAAGTTATATTTATCATGTTTTTATACATAGACGATCCAAAACATGAATAAGAAAAACAACTAAACTCAGTAAATTCAAAGGACACAAGATTAAAGTATAAACAGTTTCCTAACACCATATGAAACAATAAAAAGTAAAATTGTTAGTTATATTCATAGAACAGTATTCAATAGTAAAATTAAAAAAAATCACAGACCTCTAAGCTGAAAAACATGAATCTTTGCTGAAATAAAGTAATAATGATCTCAATAAATGTATAGATATATAACATGTTACAGACTAGAGACTCATTACCACAAATACAAATTTTCAATTGTAAGAGGCGTTTTCTACTCATGTTCCAATCAGCCTCCATCACTTTTTAGCAAGGTAGGTATGGTACATTCTTAAAATTCTCTACATCCTCTCCCACTGGGAAACTGAAACGAGTTAAGTGCCGGATCATATACAGGTGTAAATGTGAATTTAAAGCTCTCAGCCATGTCTACCACATTAAAGATGGATAAAAAAAAGCCTTGCAAGATGACTATTATGAGGTGAACTTTCATACTCGCAAAGCCCTTTCCATGGTACCTTTTTCCCAGAAAGATCCTAAGACTCAGAAACATAGGCATGATCTATGTTGAGGGCCCTCAGCTAGTAAACCTCCCATCTACAGTCCTCATATACCTGCACAGCTACCCTGGGAGGAAGCTATGTTCCCCCTGTTCTACTATTCTATAAAGAGATTTTAGATTCATACAAGAAGGGAATTTCTGATAATTTGCATGATACAACAGTAACTTTCTGAAGCTGGGGCTATAGTTCAGAAAGTAGGTAGAGGCTCATCTGACATGCATAAGGCCTTGGGTTCAATCTCCAGCACTGCAAACAAAATAAATAACAGCCCCATGGGCCAGCCAGCCAGCCACCTCAGCAGATTAAAGCACCTGCTTAAGCAGACACAGGGGCTGGGAGTTCATTCCCTGTTCTGCCACGCCAGCCCCACTCATGGAGCGCACTGAACTGAGACTGGGTGTGGTGGTGGTGGCATTGGTGGCATGTGCCTGTAATCCCAACACTTCAGAGTCTGAAAAACTGGAAGGATCACTGATTACAAGTCTGATCAGTGTAGTGAGATCCTGTACTAAATACATTACTTAAATAAATAAATAACAGCCCCAAATTGATGTTTAAATTCAATACATTCCCAATCAAAATCTCAACAAAGTTACTTTATCAATATTGAAAATTATAAAGTTTATGGAAAAGGTTAAAGGCTCAAAATATGCTAACATGATATTGAAGAAAAACAAGATCAGACACTACAAACAGCAAGCTTACAATAAAGCTGCAGAAATCAGAATAGCTGGTATCAGAAAAACAACACCTAAATAGATCAATGGAATACAGAAGAAAACTCAGACCAACAAACATAGTCAACTAATTTCTGACAACAAAATAAAAGGCAAATTAAAGGAAAAAGGACAATCTTTTCAACAGTGCAAGAATAGCTAGATATCTAAATGCAAAAAAAAAAGTCTAGACACAAATCTTACATTTTTCACAAAAATGAACACTAAATGCATTATAGAGCTAAATGCAAAATAGAAGACTGATACAGCAACATAGAAGAAATTTTTAGGTAATCTTAGGCTTGCTGATGACTTTAGCTATGAAACCAAACACATAAACCATTAAGAGATATAATTGATAAATTATTAAAACATCTGTTCTGCAAGAGATATTGCAAAAAAATAACCAGACTAAAAGAAAAGTTTTCCAGAACACTCACATGATAAAGAACATCAGTTCTTTATCATGTGAGTGTTCTGGAATTTTACCTAGGGTTGGGGAGATAGTACAGCAGTGCCTGCCTTGCACATGCAAGGTCTGGAGTTTGAATCCTGGTACCACAATTAAAAAAAAAAAAAAAACTGATACCCAAAATACACAAAGCCTTAAAACTGACCAATGAAAAACCACCTTAAAAAGAACGAAGTGGAAAAAAGACCTAAATATATTCCACCTAAGACACACAGATGACAAATAAGCATATGAAAAGACACTTAATAGTCATGAGGCAATTAAACACTAAAACAGTGAGATAACCATATACCTATTAAGAATGGCAAAAAGTTCAAAACAATGACAACACTAAATGCCAAAGGAAAATCTGGGAACAAGAATTTTTTTTTTTTTTTTTTTTTTTTTTTGTCTTTTTGAGGCAGGGTCTCACTACCCAGTTCAGGCTGGCCTTGAGCTCACTTTTGTAGCCCAGGTTTGTCTCAAACTCACACTGATCCTCCTGCCTCAGCCTCCCGAGTGCTGGGATTACAGGCATGCGCCACCACACCCAGCAAGAATTTTAATCTGCGCTGGTGAGAATGCAAAATAGTACAGCCAGCCACTTAAGTGTGGCACCTTCTTATAAAACTAAACACACTTTTGCCATATAATCCATATAATACTCCTTGGTATTTATGCAGATGACTAAACACAAAGATCCACACAAAAACTTGCACAAGAATGCTGAGAACAGCCTTATTTGTAATTGTCAAAAGTATAAAGCTAGGGCTGGCAAGATAGCTCATTGCTCTAAAGCACCTGCTTAGGCAAGCTTAGGCAAGTGAAGGGACCCAGGGATTGTAGTTCAATCCCCAGCATCACATGCTGTGCCAGCCCTATCCCCAAGGTGGGGTGAGCCAGCCGCAACAACAACAAATAAGGTATAAAAGCAAGCCAGGCATGGTGACCCTAATCTATAATCCTAGAACTTAGGAGGCTGAGGCAATAGGATCACTATAGGTTCCAGCCTAGGCTACAGAGTGAGGCCCTGTTTCAAAAGGACAAAAAAAAGTTTCCAGCCAAGCATGGTGGCATTGCTTATACAGTAATCCAAGCTACCTGGGAGGATGAGGCACAAGGACCAAAAAAGTTTTGGGTCAGACTGGGCAACTTAACAAAAAAAAAAAAAAAAAAAAGGTCTAGGGGTTCAGCTCAGTGGTAGAATGTGTGCCTAGCATTCATTCAGTAGGCCTTGGGCTCAATCCTCAATGCTGGGTATAAGAAAAAAGGTAGTAGTGTCCATACCACAGATACAATATTCAGTGATAAAGAGAAATTGACTATTAAGCTGTGAAAAGACAGGGAGTTCAAACTCACAACCTTCCATTTGGCAGGCAGGCACTTGTGCCATGGAGCCATCTCCCCAGCCCAAAGCCTACATTTCTAATTAAGTAACATTCATGAAGAAGCAAAACTATAGCAACATTAAAAAATTTGTGGGTGCCCGCCGGAGCCTGTTCGCGTCGACTGACCAGAGTCCGCGAATTCTCCACTGCGAGCCCCTCTGGACCGCCCAGACCTCAGTTTCTATTCTTTGAAAACACTAAGAATATGTCCCTACATCAATTTTTACTAGAGCCAATTACCTGCCATGCCTGGAACAGGGACCGTACCCAGATTGCCCTTAGTCCCAATAATCATGAAGTTCACATCTGTAAGAAGAATGGAAGCCAGTGGGTGAAAGCTCATGAACTCAAGGAGCACAATGGACACATCACAGGGATTGACTGGGCACCCAAGAGTGATTGCATCATAACTTGCGTGGCGGACCGCAATGCCTACGTCTGGAGCCAGAAAGATGGTGTTTGGAAGCCAACCTTGGTGATTTTGAGGATTAACCGTGCAGCCACTTTTGTGAAGTGGTCTCCTCTAGAGAACAAATTTGCTGTGGGAAGTGGAGCACGGCTCATTTCTGTTTGTTACTTCGAGTCTGAAAATGACTGGTGGGTGAGCAAGCACATTAAAAAGCCAATTCGCTCTACAGTACTCAGCTTGGATTGGCATCCCAACAATGTTTTGCTGGCAGCAGGATCCTGTGATTTCAAGTGCAGAGTGTTTTCTGCCTACATTAAAGAAGTGGATGAGAAGCCAGCCAGTACACCCTGGGGCAGCAAGATGCCTTTTGGCCAGCTGATGTCAGTTTGGTGGCAGTGGCACTGGTGGCTGGGTCCATGGGGTCAGTTTCTCTGCCAGTGGGAGCCACCTGGCTTGGGTCAGTCATGATAGCACCGTGTCTGTTGCAGATGCCTCAAAAAGTGTGCAGGTCTCCACTCTGAAAACTGAGCTCCTGCCACTCCTGAGTGTCTCGTTTGTCTCCCAGAACAGCGTTGTGGCTGCTGGCCATGACTGTTGTCCAATGCTCTTTAACTATGATGACCGTGGCTGCTTGACCTTTGTGTCCAAGCTTGACATTCCAAAACAGAGCATCCAGCGCAACATGTCTGCCACGGAACGCTTCCACAACATGGACAAGAGGGCGACCACTGAGGACCGTAATACAGCTTTGGAGACACTGCACCAGAATAGCATCACTCAAGTGTCTATTTATGAGGTAGACAAGCAAGATTGTCGCAAATTTTGCACTACTGGCATCGATGGAGCCATGACAATTTGGGATTTCAAGACCTTAGAGTCCTCAATCCAAGGCCTCCGAATAATGTGAAGCTGAGTGGACCCACCACCCAGCATGAGAGCTGCAGCTGAGCAAGGCCCTGCCTTCGCATGACGGTGAGGAAAGCCGGCCCAAGGAAACACTGTAACACATCCGATGCAAATATTGTGTTTTTGTTTGAATATAATTGGTGAAAGTGTTGGTTTTTTAAAAAACAGCAGTGGTTTTGTTTTGTTTTTGCAATTTCATTCCATTCTTGACCAAAGCTTCTCTTTAAGTAGTTTATTATGGAATTATCACACTAACTTAAAGAAAGGGTGAAGGAGGTATGTAAATTGTCTGCTAGAAAAATTAAATAAAAATCCTGAATGTTAAAATAAATAAATAAATAAATAAATAAATGAAATTTGTGGGCTGTTGAGATAGCTCAGGAAACTAAGTACCTGCTTAGGCAAGTGCAGGGACCAGAGTTCGATCCCAGGCACCACAGGCTGTGCTAGCCTTGCCCTGGGGTGCACTGAGCTGGCCACTGAGACCAGGGGTGATGGCACATGCCTGTAATCTTAGCACTGTGGAGACTGTACCAAACACATAAAATAGTAACAATAATAAAATAAAATGAATTTTTTTTTTTTATTTATGGTCAGGCCTGAGGAGATAGCTCTGTGGCACAAGTGCCTGCCTGACAAGTGTAAGGTCATGAGTTCAAACCCCCAGTCCTGAAAAGAAAAGAAAAAAAAAAAAAAAAATTATGACTGCCTGGAGTTTCATGAGTGATGAAGGAATGAAAAGGTGAACAATAGACATTTTTGGAACACTAAAACTAAATGGTATTCTATTATATTTGTGGGAGATGTGTTTATATGTTTATCAAAACTCACAGAATACATACACAAAGAGTAAACACTAATACAAGCTATAGAATTCCACAATAAAGTATCAATTTGGAGCCAGGGATATAGCTCAGTGGCATAAGTGCCTGTCAGGTAAGTGCAAGTTCCCAAGTTCTATTTCCCAGTCATGAAAATAAATAAATAAATAATCAATGTGACTCATGAAATGTAATCTCAGCACTTGAGAAGCTGAAGCAGGAGGATCACTATGAGACCAAGGCACCCCTAGACCATACAGCAAATTCAAAACCAGTCTGAATTACATAGTAAGTCCCTGTCTCAACAAACAAAAAAAGTGGATGTATAGGAGTAAAACTACCTGGAAATTATTTAGTACTTTTTGTTTTGTTTTTCTGTAAACCTAAAACTGCTTTTAAAAAATAAAGTCTGGAAGTGTATTAATTTAAACTGAGTAATTTTGAGCTGGGAATATAGCTCAGTAGAATAAGCTCTTGCCTGGCAAGTACAAAGTCCTGAGTTCAAACCCCGTACCGCAAAAATAAATAAAATAAAACGAGTAATTTTTGTTACAAAGTCATCAACCTGCACATTCCAAGACAGTAAAATTTTAGCATATATACACACACTTGCATGCAAATACAAAATTCCTTTTCTTTGCAGTGCTTGGCATAGAGCTCCAAGGGCTTGCACAACTTGCCAAGAAAGTACCCTAATACTAAGCTATATCCCTACCCTTATATATTAATTTTTTTTTGGGGGGGGGGGACCGGGGTTCGAACTCACGACCTTGCACTTGCCCAGCAGGCACTTGTGCCTTGGAGCTATCTCCCCAGCCCCATTAATTTTTTAAATGAAATACTCAACAGTCCTTTAGATTTTTTATTTAAAGATGAATGTAAAGTAAAATCACAGTATGAGTATATTTGTATATTAAAAATTATCTATAGGAGCTGGGGAGATAGCTCAGGGGCATAAGCACTTGCCTGGCAAGTGCAAGATCCTGGGTTTGATCTCTAATACAAAAAAAAAAAAACTCTAAGATGAAATATATCCTACAAGTATATATGTTCATGGTGCCAGCAAGATGGCTCAGCAGTCCAAGGCACCTGCTTAGGAAAGCTTAGGCAACTGCAGGGACCACACAGTTCAATCCCTGGCACCACATGCTGCGCCAGCCCCATCCCCAGGGCAGACTTACCCAGCCATAATAACAATAATAATAAAGTATGCATGTGTGTATACATATATATATGTATGTATATGAATATAAAGGTAATTTTTTTTTTTTTTTTTTTTTTTTTTTTTTTTTTTTTTTTTTTTTTTTTTTTTTTTTTTTTTTTTTTTTTTTTTTTTTTTTTTTTTTTTTTTTTTTTTTTTTTTTTTTTTTTTTTTTTTGTCTTTTTGAGACAGGGTCTCGCTATGCGGCTCAGGCTGGCCTTGAGCTCACTTTTGTAGCCCAGGCTGGTCTGGAACTCACACCAATCCTCCTGCCTCAGCCTCCGGAGTGCTGGGATTACAGGTGTGTGTCACCACGCCTGGCTCTAAAAGTAAATATTTTAAAAGAAACTTGTCAAAATGAAATAAAGAGCTAGGCGTGGTGGCTCCCGCCTGTAATCCCAGCACTTGGGAGGCTGAGGCAGGAGGTTCAGTGCAAGTTCAAGACCAGCCTGGGCTACAAAAGCGAGCTCAAGGCCAGCTTGAACTGCATAGCAAGACCCTGTCTCAAAACGACAAAAAAAAAAAAAAAATCCTGAAATAAAGTACCACTAGAAAAGAAATAGTATGACAGCGCTGGCAAGATGGTTCAGTGGTCTAAAGCACTGTTCAGGAAAGCTTAGGCAACTGCAGGGGCCATGGTTAGATCCCTGACACCACATCTTGTGCCAGCCCCACCCCCAGGGCCGGCTGAGCCAGTCTTATTAAAAAAAAAAAAAAGAAAGAAAGAAAAGAAAAGAAATAATATGAAAAAAACTAAACCACAGTGAAGAGAATTAGATAAAAGGATGGAGGTGGGAGGGCATGCTTTTCTGTACACATTTTAGGTAGACTATACATTCAAAAGTTTTTATATTACATTCTAAATGTGGGCTTCAGAATTTGAAGAATTTCAAAGTGTTGTATAATCCTTTAAGGATAAACAGGAAAGGCATAAATTAACACTGTAGGTAGATTGTCATCCATAAATATTTCTGAACTCATAAACAATTTTTAATCACTCGATACTAACAGACCAATCAGGGAACAAGTACTATTTGCTGATTCTTAAGTTTTTTGATCATTCCATCCCTACAAAGATGATGGCATTTCCACTGCACCTTGTTCTTTCATTAATGGGATGACTTCCAGGTCCTAAAAAACAAAATTATCTCTCTGACACTTCAACAGACACCCAGTACCAATATGACACCATGATTGGTGTCGCAATGTGCAAGAAAACGCACCTGAGACATACTATGGATGAACTATTAATATCAAAACTACCCCATACTTGCCCTTTCTTCTTCTAGTCTTTTCCACTATGTAATTTTCTAAAGAAAATTAGTTTCTCTTGTGCTCTGAGTCTATACTACTGCTGTTATAAACTGAACTGTGTTTCCTCAAAATGTACAAGCTGAAATCTTAATCCATAATGTGACTGCACTTGTACACAAGGCCTTTAAAGAATTAAGGTTCAATGGCATTGAAAGCTGAGTTCTGCTCCAAGGATTCATCCACAAGACAAGAAAAAGTTGCGCATGAAAAGAGGAAATAGGCAGTCATCTGTAATCCAAAAGAGAGGCCTTTTGAGAAATCAGACCTGACAACACTTCATCTTACACTTCCAGTCACCAGAACTATAAAAAAAATTAATTTCTGTTGCTTATTGTACCTAGCCTGTGGTATACATTGTTATGGAAGCCCTAGTAAATTGATATAACTGTATAACATTAATTGGTATATAATTATTAGTATACCTTAATTTTCACACTATAATAAACTCTACAGAACACTCACTAGCTTTTTGATGACTGAATAAATGAGAATAGAGATAAGAGTGTAATAGAAAAACCAATAGCATATATATTTTGTTGATAATCCAATTAAAAAGCCTAGGGCCAGCCAAATACCTCAGCAGATTAAAGAGCCTGCAAGCAGGCAAAGGAGCCAGAGGTTCAATCCAGGGCCCACCGTGGCGCCCTGGGGCATGCTGAGCTGGCAATTGGCAACTGAGACTGGGTGTGGTGGCAGGCCTGTAATCCCAGCTTTTGGGAGGCTGTCAACAGGCAGACCACTACAAGTCCAATCTAGTAGTGAGACCGTGAACATCCTGTTAAACCTTTCTCTAAATTACAAAAAATAAAAATAAAAAGCCCAATGCTGTATAACTAGAGTCCTATGTGTATAGCCTTATTTGCTCAAAAGAGCTTCAAATATTCTACTGAAATTCTTTCTACATTATCTCCTCCATGTTAATCATCTCTGATCTCAATTCTTAGCAATTACCATTATCAAGGTCTATTTTTCAACACACTATCAAGTCTGCAATCTAACATATTTACCACTTGCAACTCTGCCATCCACTAACCCCACCCCTAACCACCCCTTTACCAGCTGCTTCTCAACACTGACACTACTGACATGAGGCATTCAGAACCATCACTAGTCAAGGAAAGCACATCTGGTCGGTGAACAAATTAACATATTGGATTCTGTTCATCATATTTATCTTACTGCTCACATTAGTGTCTTTTTTTTTTTTTAACTTCTGGAGATGTTCCTTGAGTTATGAAATTCAAGTAGAATTCTATCTTACAAAAGTAAAAAAAAAGGTACTATTCATAGATATTCAAGGTGATACACTGGATTATCAACAAAATATATATGCTATTGGTTTTTCTATTACACTCTTATCTCTATCCTCATTTATTCAGTCATCATCATCCTTTTCTGATTAACAATACACAATTGTGCAAAACAACAGTATTCCAAGGGTAGAGTACTATAGTACTAAGAGTATCTTACCCCAACTATCCTACTCAAGAATAAGGTCTAACATTCTGTTCTCACTAGAATGGTATGCTAAAAATTAACAATTCAAAATACTGATCAAACAGAGCCATACTACTTCAAGAGTCAAGCAAAGACACTGTAGAAAAACAATAGGTCCTTTCTATTCTTTGAAGATCCTATTGTTATCACTATAACAATGTTGCAAGACCACTTACCAAAAAGTTCAATCCTAAAAGTTTTAGTACAACAAGAAAGAAGAAAGAAAGAAAAAAGGAAGGAAGAAGGAGGAGGAGGAAGAAAAAGAGCGGCACTTCTGTAGTACCAGCTACAAAAAAAAAAAAAGTTGAGTCAGGATTTCTCAAGCCCACAAGTTAGCAACCACCCTTGGCAATATCTCATGGCAAATGTGCAAATGAACACTTATGACAGGGATATGCATAGAAACTAATTAAAAAGCAAGACTCTCTCTATCCTCAAATTTCAACAACCACTTGCTTTACCATTAATTTTACTCTGACAGTCTTTCATACTGTCAGCCTAACAAGCTATAAATGTATGTGTTCACGTCTGCTGCTTCTAACCATATGAACTCAGAAAGCAAATGTGTATTTCTCTTGCCTAAAACTAAGTAGCTGCTAAATCAAAGCCTGAGGGATTCTAAGTATAGAAATGTTAGTCACATATTTTCATAAATTTCAATCAACCATTTAAAGACTCTTGTTTTTGCTATTCAAGTTTATGGGAAAAACATGAAGCTTTATAGTGAACATAGTCACAGTTCAGAACATACTTATTAGCTGTTTAACTGTTTTTCCTAAATGTTTGCATTCCTGCTACAAGAAATCATCATCAACTAGCTCACAGATGCTATGAGTTTAAATGCAATTCAGTACATAAATTGCAATTGATACAAAGTATTTGGGGTCCCAGAGATAGCTCAGTAGCATAAGTGTCTGCCTAGCAAGCACAAGGTCCTGAGTACCACAAGAAAGAAAGAAAGAAACAAAGAAACAAAGAAACAAAGAAACAAAGAAAGAAAGAAAATACTTACACAAAACCAATTTGCAGTCCCATTTGCATCTTGATTCAGAGTCAGCATAATAAATTTATTAAATTTTACAAACTACATTTTTCGTTTTTTCCAGCTTTAGTTCATACCAATAAAGAATGTTATCTTCCCCTGCCAAACTGTTTTGATTATTTTATTCCTTTCCTGTCCTCTGTAACTAAAATACAGCAGAAATCCTTAATTCTGTACTGGCAGTAGGAAAGAGAATATCCAAATCTAACAGCAAATAAGCTTCTGAAAGTCAGTCTCTGCCTGCTACTTTTAGTATATGCAAAACAGAACAGAGGCAGCTTGGGAGGGTAATACAACAGTAGAGCACTTGGCTAACATGTACAGGCCTTAGGTTCAATGTCCCACGAAAAAAGAAAAGAGCTGTCCCTCTCCAGTAATATGACCAATTACTTACAACAAAAATATTAAAATTTTTTAAATTAATTTTAAAAAATTGGTTGGCTGAGTTTGGTTTTGGAGGATAGGGTCTCCCTGTATAATTCAAGCTGGGTTTGACATTACTGTGTAGCTCAAGCTGGCCTTAAACTCCTGGCAATTTTCCTACCTCAGCCTCCCAAAAGCTGGGATTACAGGTACATATTACCACTGCTTCCAAGAAAATGTGAAAATTTAACAGCATGTAAGACAGAAAAAGGTAAGGCCAAACTGATTACCTTTTTCCCAACTATTTAAAAACGCAGGGGCTGGCGGAGATAACTCAATGGTCTCAACACCTGCCTAGCAAGCATGAGACCCAGGATTCAATCCCTAGTATCACATGCCATACTGGCCTCAGATCCCCAGGTACACCGTTCAGGCCACTGAAACAAGTATGGTGGCACACGCCTGTAATCCCAGCACTGGGGAGGCTGAGACAGAAGGATCACTATGAGTCTGAGCTATATAATGAGACCCTTTACCAAACACATAAAAAATTTAAAAGCCCATTAAATAAGACTAAGCAAATGTGAAAACAAACAAGAATTTCTAAAGTTATAAAATACAATAGTTGAAATTTAAAATAAAACTGAAGAGAAATTAGTGGATGAAAAGATCTGAAGCAATACAGCGAAAGAAGAAAACTTAAAAAAAAAAAAAAAACATGCATGAAGATAAGAAATATGTAAGAGTAAGACAGGCTGGGGATGTCACTCAGTAGAAAAGCACATACATGCTAATTTAGATCTCTGAATTAGAGACCCAGAAAGGCAGCCTTAACATCACAATATCATTTTCTCTAAAAACAACAGAAATCAGTAACAAAAACATGAGTCACTACACTCTGCATGAGCCACTATTTTGCAAAAACAGCCATACTACACATATCATTCTATATGTTTCAACTACCAGAATGCAGGAGAGAGGAAGCTGAGTGATTTTTACAGCTGCATAATAGCAACATGGCTTCCACCTGGCATGTTCTCTTAGGCATTCCAGTGACCATTCTCTGACAACAGTTAAATAAAGCTACGCAGCAACCAGCAGTGATGGTGCACATGTGTAACCCTAGTACTCTGGGAGACTGAGGCAGGAAAAACATAAATTCCAGCCCAGCCTGGGCAATTTAGTAAGACTACACCTCTAAATAAAAAGAAAATGAAATGAGATGCAAATCAGTGCAAAGGCCATGGGTTCAATCCCAATACAAAAGAAAACCCACAGGAAAGCCAAGAGTGGTGGTACATGCCTGTAACCCCAGCACTCAGGAGGCTGAGGCAACAAAATCATCACAAGTGTAAGGCCAGTCTGGACTACACAGTGAATGCAAGGACAGCCTGAACCATACAGTGAGACCCTGTCTCAAAAACAAGAACAACAACAAAAAATAAAAATAAAAATAAAAACAAGAACAACAACCTAAACAAAAAAGTGAACATTTTTCCTTTATGATCAGGAACAAGGGCTAGTCAAATAGCTCAGCAGGTTAAAGCACCTGCTCAGGCAGAGGCCAGGGTTCCAGCCCAGTATGTGCTGCTAGCCCCTGCCCCCAGGGCGCACTTGAGACTGTGATTGAGACTGGTGCATGGTAAAATGCACCTGTAATCCCAGCACTTGGGAGCCTGAAAACAGGAGAATCATGAGTCCTATCTATGTAGTGAGATCCTGTAGATCCTATACCAAAACATACAAAAAGAAAAAAGATCAGCAACAAAACAAAGATCGCCCTTACATTAAACTGGAGATCCTCAGGGGCAAGAAAGTAAGGAAGGTAGGAAAGCAAGAAAAAAACAGTATCTCTTGAGTTGCAAGCAAGACAAAACACTGTTTGGCTGTAACATGACAATTTATGTATAGAAAATCTGCAAGAATCTACAGATAGCCTGTAATTCTGCAACTTGACAGACACAAATTGACACTGCCTCTATACCTGTATAAAACAAGCAAATAATAAGCTTTTTTATGAGCAGAATAGATTTATTAAGAGAAAGAAAGCTTCTGCCTGGGAAGAGAAACAGAAGGGGACCCAAGCGGGTTGCCCAATAAACTTTTTTTTTTTTTTTGTCTTTTTGAGACAGGGTCTCGCTATGCAGTTCAGGCTGGCCTTAAGCTCACTTTTGTAGCCCAGGCTGGTCTCGAACTCACACCAGTCCTCCTGCCTCAGCCTCCCGAGTGCTGGGATTACAGGAGTGAGCCACCACGCCCGGCTTAAACTTTTAATTATACTACTACTTCAAAATGTATGAGAAATGTATCATGAGCTGCCCGCTATAAACATGGTTATGCATGTATCGCTGAAATATGATGTCTTTAATTCTTTTGGAAGATACCTAGAAGGAATAGCTGGAACAAATGGAATTACTATTCTTATTCTTTTTCTTTTTTCAGAACCAGGGATCGAACTCAGGACCTTGCACTTGCCAGGCAGGCACTTGTGCCCCTGAGCTATCTCCCCAGCCCTGGAATTACTATTTTTAGTTGATAATTCTCTATGTTAACTTCCAATGTACTAGTTTACATTCCTATCAACAACAGTTAAACAATGATAAGGATTCCCCTCATTAATATTTGTTATTGTTTTATTTCTTTTTTTTTAAGAATTTTTTTATTTTATTTTTTTTTCTTGTTTCAGAATCTTTATTTGTTTATTCACTCATTTTTATGGCCAGCTCAGCCTGCACCAAGGGCAGGGCTGGTGCAGCATGTGGTGCTGGGGATCAAACCGCGGTCCCTGAAGCCACCCAAGCTTTCCCAAGCAGGCGCTTTAGACCACGGAGCCATCCCGCCGGGCCCCTTTTTTATTTTTTTTCCTATATTTAGGACAGTGTCCACAAGGTCTACAAGGTCTCACTACATAAATCAGACTCATAGTGATCCTCCTGTTCTCAGCCTTCTAAGTGCTGAGGATCACAAGCATGCGCGCCATCACTCCCAGTCTCAATCACCTTCTCAGTGTGCCCCATGGGCAGTTTTAGGCATGGCATTCAGGGGATCGAACCCTGGCCACTGCGCTCTGCCTAAGCAGGCGCTTTAGTCTGCTGAGTGATCAGGCCAGCCCTTTTATTGTTTTATTTCTTGGTGAAAGACTTTCTGCAGTAAGGTGAAATTTCAGTGCTGTTTTAATTTGCATTTTGAAATAAAGTCTTACCAAACTGCTACATTTTCCAGTTTGGTCTTAAACTAGCTATCCTCCTGCCTTAGTCTTCCACAATGCTCAAATTACAGCTATGTGTCACCATACCCCACAAAGAATCTTGTAGATAAAAGGAAGGGATAAAGATGTAGCCTAGCTCAATGATAAATTCCCTTTAAAAAAAATCACTCAAAGATTAATGAGTACAGCCTGCTTGAAAGGGTTCCCACTGTCTGTATTTGAGCAAAGAAGAATGTTTGTAAATCACTGTAACACAGCAAAAAAGAATCCATGAGACCATTAAACCTCACATGCCACAACTATAGATGACTATTATGCAACAATTCACTCTGAAAATTAGACAGGAAATGAATTTAAGCATTACTCTTCCACTTTAGCAGGAGCTATACTTCACATCTAAAAAACAATTTTTTTTTTTTAAACCAAGGATTGAACTCTAGACCTTGCACTTGCCAGGCAGGCACTTATGCTGCTGAGCTATATCCCCAGCCCTTCACTTCTAATTGATAAATGCTATAAAACTCTCATTTTTCTCAAGTATGACAGCAAATAGATATAAAAGAATTGCAGTAACCTCAACTACTTTTGAAAGCTGTTGCAGGATCTCTGCAAGTTAGACCTCAAGCTGAACAATGTAAGAAACCTTGTCTCGTGGAACAGACAGACAGAAATTAGAAATGAATTACTATAGAATTAGAAACAATTATTTTGTAACCTTCAATTGCCTAAGGTCCCACAAAGGATTCTCAAAGTATTGAGCAACAGAATATTCATACAGTGCCAAAGTATCGATTTCACTAGTTATTACACTGAATTGTAGGAGTGATAAAAAAACTACTTTAAGGATAAAGGTATCAAGGGACTGGGGAAACAGTTCAGTAGAATAAGTGCTTGCCTGGCAAGCACAAGGATCTGAGTTCAATTCCGATTCCACCAAAAAAGAAAAGAGAGATAGCAAATGCCACCTTAAACTTCATCAAATTTAGATCACTATGAGAGGACACCTGACATTATGTGTCTCAACAGGACACAACATGATAAATAACATTATTTATAAAGTATTATTGCTACAGCCTTTTGGGGGAAGGGGGGGTCTTTTTGAGAAAGGATCTCGCTATGCAATTCAGGCTGGCCTCGAACTCACTTTTGTAACCCCGGCTGGTTTTGAACTTGCACTGATCTTCCTAATTCAGCCTCCCAAAGACTAGGATTACAGGCATGCACCACCACGCCTGGCTTGCTATAGCTTTTTTAACATGAATCTAACCAAGGCTTAATTAACATAACTTTCAGTTTATATGATATACAGAGACCAAAAGAACAAGTTAAACAATAGCATAATCAATTACTAGAAAACAGACCATTCTACAAGATAATGATCTGCTCTCTTCAAAGAAATTGCAATACCAAAAGGAAAGAGAATATGAAAAGGAACTGTTCTTGATTTTAAAAGAATCAAGAGCTAACAAGATAGCTCAGTGGGGGCCTGGCGGGATGGCTCAGTGGTCTAAAGCGCCTGCTTGGGAAAGCTTGGGCAGCTTCAGGGACCGCGGTTCGATCCCCGGCACCACATGCTGCGCCAGCCCTGCCCTCGGGGCTGGCTGAGCCGGCCATAAAAATGAGTGAATAAACAAATAAAGGTTCTGAAACAAGAAAAAAAAAAAGATAGCTCAGTGGTCTAAAGTGCCTGCTTAGGCAAACTTAGGCAACTGCAGGGACCATAGTTCAATCCCCAGCACCATATGCTGCGCCAGCTCCACCCTCAGGGCAGACTGAGCCAGCCATTAAATAAATAGTTTATTTTTTAAAAAAGAATCAAATAGCCAGGTATGGTGGCAAAGCCTGCAATCCAGGAGATTGAGGCAAGAGGATCACCACAAGTTTAGAGGCCAGCCTGGGCTATACATGAGTTCAAAAAACCAACCTGAGCTACACAGCAAAAACTTGCATCAAAAATAAATAAATAAATAAAATAAAAAATAAGAAAAGGAGAAGCAAATAAAAGGCAAAAATACTTAATGGAATTCTTGCCTGAACAAATTATTTTAGGAAAACTCTAACACAGCCTGAACAGAAAACAATACTGGGGAATTATTTTTCCTAGATGTTGTTGAACTTTAATGTATGAAGAATATGTTTCTTAAGAAATACATGTCGGGCCCAACGGGATGGCTCAGTGGTCTAAAGCGCCTGCTTGGGAAAGCTTGGGCGGCTTCAGGGACCGCGGTTCGATCCCCGGCACCACATGCTGCACCAGCCCTGCCCTTGGGACGGGCTGAGCCGGCCATTAAAATGAGTGAATAAACAAAGGTTCTGAAACAAGAAAAACAAAAATAAATAAATAAATAAATAAATAAAAGAAATACATGTCAAAGTACTTTAAGGTAAACATCATAACACAACTTCATTTCAAAAGATTCAGTATATACACAACAATAAGGTAAATATGGATGATATAAGTTAACTTTTGTTTCTGTGGTGGTGGAAGTCAAACCTAGGGCCTTACACATGCAAGACAAGCACTGTACTTGTCAGTCAAACCCTCACTTAGCCCAGCTTTTAAGTTTACATAGTAGAGATATTAGTGTTCTTTATTCTCTTGCTTTGACTGCTCTACTTTTTTTTTAAGGCAGGGTCTTGCTTCATAATCTAGGCTGACCTCAACCTGACAGTGATCCTTCTGCCTCAGCCTCCCTTTGTAGCTCAGGTGGGTCTCAAACTCACAACAATCCTCCTCCCTCAGCCTCCCAAGCGCTAAGATTACAGGCTGGGATTATAGGTGTGTATCACCATACCTAGCCTCAACATTTTTAAAGTATTTTATTATAATGAAGTTGGAAAGGGGCAGAAATAACTAAAAGAAGGAAGGCCAACCAAATAACTCAGCAAATTAAAGCACCTACAAGCAGGCACAGGACCGGGATCCAATCCTGGCCTGCCGTGCCAGCCCCACCCCGGGCACGCTGATATGGCAATTGATTATCAGTTACTTTACTTTGCGGTACCTGGGACTGACCTCAGCACACTGTGCTTCCCAGGCAAGCACTTATTCTACTGAGCTATTTCTCCGGCCAGAGATAGCAACTAAGACTGGGCATGGTGGCGCACACCTATAACCCCAGCTTTTGGGTTGCTGTAAACAAACAGATCACTACAAGTCTGATATAGTAGTGATACCCTGAACACCCTGTAGATCCTTAAAAAAAAAAACTAAAAGAAAGTAAAGCTGCAAAAAATAATCTAAATCTACAAATCATTTATAAATGCATGTCTACAATCACTTTAAGTAGTTTCTCTCTTATGTTAAAAAAAAAATCCAGAGATTACATAGCTCACTATCATCTAGTCAATAAAAGTAAACAGATTTTAAACAAATACTTAACACACTACAAATACCAGGAGTACTAGATTCTGTCAATGATTCAAGGAATGTTTGTCATTGGCAAACAGAATACAACTTTTTATGACATCTCACATTGAATCTACAAATCATTGTAATATCCATTAATCTTATGTATAAAGGTATCAGCCAGGCATGGTGGCGCATGCCTGTAATCTTAGTGCTTGGGAGGCTGAGGCAGGAGGATTGTTGTGAGTTTGAGATCTGCCTGAGCTACAAAGTGAGCTTTCAGCCAAATCTGAACTGCTTAGTGAGACCCTGTCTCCAAAAGCCCCCCAAAAAAGGAAAAACGTCTTTCTTTGAAATATTTTGAATTGAAAAATACAATTATACTTGAAAGAAAATTAATAAACCACCCAAATATCTATTTCTATTAATAAACTTTAGTTATTAGTTCTAAATGAAAGCTTAAAATCATTAATCTTATATTTAACATATAAATAAATAAAGCCGGGAGTGGTGGCTCACGCCTGTAATCCCAGCACTCGGGAGGCTGAGGCAGGAGGATTGGTGCGAGTTCGAGACCAGCCTGGGCTACAAAAGTGAGCTCAAGGCCAGCCTGAACTGCATAGCGAGACCCTGTCTCAAAAAAAAAAAAAAAAAAAATATATAAATAGATATATTCAAGAAGTAAAACACTTGTCGAGTTTTTACCACATGCTTGACAAAATAAGTCTAACTCTAGCCAGGCACAGTGTTGTGCATCTGCAGTCCCAACTACTAAGGAGGCTAAGGGATTGCTTGAGGCCAAAAGTTCAAGATTACCCTAGGCAGCATATCAGGAGCTTATCTCAAAAAAAAAAAAAAAGTTTAACAATAATCTTATACTATTCCCATATAAGAGTCAAACATTTTGTTTGTTTTTGAAAATCTTAAACTCACTATGTACCCCAAATTGGTCTCAAAATTGCAGACCCTGTCTCAAAGGAAAAAAAAAAAAAAAGACTACAGATTCAAAGTCCATATTCTTTCCACCTCATTGTACATAGTATAATATATGTTAACAGGCAGAATAGTCTAAGAAAAAAGGTTTAAATACCCTCACATTCAAGTGTCTATTTAAAAGAAAAATCAAAACTGAGAAAATTATCTTCTCAAAACTCCAAAATGATTTCTGGTAGTAAGAACCAATTTTTAAAAACAGCTCTCTGTAAAATACAACAACTAGGGCCAGGGATATAGTTCAGTGGCACAGTGCCTGTCTGGCAAGCACAAGATCCTGAGTTCAATTCCTGATGTAAAAAACTAAAAATAAAAATGCTAGTCTTTTTCTTTTTCGTGTGTGTGTGTGTGTGTGTGTGTGAGACCAGTGTTCAAACTCACAACCTTGCACTTGCCAGGCAGGCACTTGTGCCACGGAGCTATCTCCCAGGCCCCAAAAAGGCTAGCCTTTTCCACGCTGTACATATAAAATCATACTTCAGTGGTCCATTGACGCCACTTCTGATATGCTAGCAACACAATTCACATTAAAACCCAGAAGCCAAGCCATTTGGAAAGTACTTTATGCGTTTACTATACCTATCCCAAACATGTCTACTACTCAAAAAAAAAAATTTTTTTTATAAAGGAAGAAACTACAAAAGCTTTATTTGTTCAAAGTAACCAGTGCTATAGATGCAAAACAAAACCCAAAAACTCCCCTAGAGACTAGTTTCAAAACTGACATATTAAACTTGATTTTCATTAGAATATTTTTTTCACACTAGTAAATTAAAACCAAGACCCATATTTTATATATACTTAAAAGTACATATAAAAATGATGTAAGTTACTGAGCTTCATCTTCTGGACAAGAGGAAAGCAATTACAATTTAAGGACATTTCATATTTTCCTCTTTGCCAGCGCCAAGTCAGCCTCAACTGAATCTTTCCATTTCATGAGAAACATCAATTGTCCACTACTATCTGTGGCACCAATTATTTGTTCAGGATCAAGACCTCTAGCAAAACCTGGTTTATCAGTAGCATCTCTCTTTTTTTTTTTTTTTTTTGACTTGCTGCCATCAGATTCACTGTCATATAAAGATTTTCCTTTTGTATCATCTGTTTTTTTACCATTTTTTTGTGAATTAAGAAGTGCTTCAATTAACTTTGGACAATCTAAATTTACTTCTGGTTCCCATGTATTGTCAGCATCTGTAAATCTGTTCCACTTGAGAAAATATTCCACTTTTCCATCCACTACACATCAGTCCAGTACTTTTTCTACCATGAACTCTTCAAATTCTGCCTCCTCAACGTTTTTACTTTTTCCATTTTGTTTCTTTCCTATGTAGTTTTACTGGAGGCCATTTTTACTACAGACTTTAAGAACTATTACTCCACCTCCTGATCCTCTGGCCCAAGGTCCCTCTACTACTCAAAATTAACACGTAAGAAAAGTAACAGGCAAGTAACAAACATACTTTGATCTATTATAATTTTGCCACCCCAAAATATTAAACTTACAAGCAGGAAAACCTTTCCAAACAAATATCATAGCATTATTTTGTGATTTCACCTTTTCTACTGCATAAAAATATGCCGAAATTGTGTTTAAGTTGTACATTCTCTTCATAGAAACAAATTCTAATACTTATCCCCCTTATGAGCTTAAAGATGTACTCAAAATATACAGATATTTACACATTAGAGTTACTTTAATTAAAACTAAACTGTTAACTGGATTAGTGCCTACAAGATGATATGAGGTAGCTTATGGAGTTCTAGTCATATTCTGCATCTTGAGGCCAAGTCAGTTACACTGATGTGTATACTTGGTGAAAATTCACCCAGCTGTACATTATTTATGTGTGTAATTTTTGTACACATACAATCACAAACTTAGAATAGTTCAACTTATAATTTTATCACTGTCTAATGATACAAAAATAATAAGCACTCAGTAGATACTATACATCAAATTTTGAATTCTACTCCTTTTCCAGACTCCTGAAATGCAGTATGATTGTCTCTCTTGCAATGCTAGGTAGTGAGAGCAGGCTCCAGCTCCTAGTCAGCCACACAAGAGTAAATAACCAACACTCTGGGTACTGTGTTGCCAAGCTGTAACGTCCAGTAGGTGAGGACAGTAAGTAAAATTTCAGGATATAACCCCCAGTAAGCTTAGAAGCTTGCATTTTTAAAATATCCCAATCTAAAAATCTAGCTTACTATACAGCAATATCATCCCTTTTAGCAAAATAAATTCCTAGTGGAAAAAATAATCAAGGACAAAAATTATTTTTTCACCAACAGAGCTTTGAGAGATATAAGTAGAACATACTATATAGAAACACCTGGGAATAGTACTATATATAATGTAATGCAGAGGATAAAGGCAAAACCTCCTAAAGATACACTTGAACTACATTAGTCCTAAAAGTGAGAAAAATTAGCCAAAGAAAAATAAGAGGAAACACTGATGACAAAGACAAAGCATCTGACAAAAGAAGAAGCCAAAATTCAGTAAAAGTACATCAAGGAATTTAAGGAAAGACAGTGAGAGTAAAAATTAGAAGAGAGTCAGATCATGTAATCTCATATACATGTCATGCTGTGATTTAAACTTTATCCCAAAAGCACTAAAGATCTTTCAACTGAAAAGGACAATGAAAGTTTGTATTTATTTGTACTATACATGTCAGCTATGGTAGTTGCCATACTAATAACCACTGTCAGAAATTACTCTGTATACTGTTCCATACTTTTCAACACTATGACTCTGCCCCACACCTCATATACAATATAAACACACTGGTGACAACGAATGGCCCAAACAAACTTGCTAGCAGCCAATGAGAAAAAGGGTTGAGACAAACAAACTGTTTCTTGGGACTTCAAACCAAAAAATCTTACAGGAGAAAGAAATTAGCTCAGGAGGTAAAGCTAAAAAGATAGCAGCCAAGAGGCAGATGATGGCAATGGTAGTGACAGAAATTTAAGGAGCATAAACTAGGAATAAATGAAGCTACAGAGATCAGGAAAAAACTGGAGCAGAAAAAATAAGTTAAAAAGAGTAAGAAAACAAGCTAACAGCAGAATAATAAAGTAAAATCTGGGACTGGGCATACTGCTCAGTGGCAGGGCAATCTCTACACTGCAAAAATGGAGAACAAACTGTCTTCCTCTGTTTCTAGCTCTTTGTACTAGATTCCTGTTCTTGAAACCCAGTTGTTTTGCTTTTCTAGTCTCTTATACATGTACTGGTTTCCTTTCAAAAAGTGCTCCATTACCTAAGGTAACTTGAGTCTCTTCCTTGCAACTGAAAGGGCTTAAATAAAAAAGCATCTTATAACACTTATTTTGGCAGCAGTGCAAAGAAAGAACACAACAAAAGGTAAAGATAAACAAAACCACACAGATATTATTACAGAAGCCCAGCAGCCAAGTGTGGTTGTATACACCCGTAAACCCCAGGACTTGGGAGGCTGAAGCAGAACTGCAAGTTCAAGACCAAATAGTGAGTTCAAGACCAGCCTGAACTACATAGGAAGACCTTGTTTCAAAGGGGAAAAAAATAGTTTTGAATGGGGCTGCGGATATAGCTCAGTGGAGAAGGCCCTGGATTTAACTCATTACCACGCTAATAATGATAATAATAATAATAATAATAATAATAAATTTAAAAAGAGCCCAACAGATATTTTTAGTTAGCATAAACTAAAGAGAAAAAAAAAAAAAAAAGCAATAATCTGGCATGCCATTAGAAAGAATGTACAAAATTTGGGTCAGGGATATACCTCAGAGGCACAAGGACCTGCCTGGCAGGCACAAGGTCAAGAGTTCAATTCTTTGTCCTCCCCCTACCAAAAAAAAAACCCAACAACAACAACAAAAAAAAACCCAACTGCACAGTGAGATCTTATCTCAAAAAGACAAAATAAACGAATAAAAACTTACATTGCACTCCTTGCTACAAGTAAAGTAGTTCCACCTGCCAATAGCTAAGGGAAAAAGGCTGCTTGAACAGCTTGGACAACATAGTAAGATTTCCTTGCCATCTCCAAAAAAAGAGTACATTTACACTTTTCCCTTATGAAGTCTACAGCCCTAGGAGAAAGGGGGTGCCATATTAATAAACAGTGGGATTATTTTGGAGGTGGTGGTGCTAGTAGTGGGGACTGAATTTCAGGCTTTTGTCCTGAGCTACATCCCCAGCCATTTATTTTTTCAGATAAGGTCTCACTAATTGCTCAGGTTGGGCTCAAACTTGCAATCCTCCCACCTCAACCCTAAGGAGTGCTGGTATTATAAGCCCCCATTATAACATAATAAAAATAAAACAGGAAATGGAGGAAGGGATAACAAGAGAATGTACAAAGAATTAAGATGTACAAACTACCTGTGATGAACGTAATCATTACGTACTGCAAACATATACCAATAAAATCAAAGTATATTTAACTTTTTTTAAGAAATTCATTCTTCTTTCATAAGGCTCCCCATCTTAGTGAAAGGCAGCTGGAAACTTACATCTTATCCTCTCTGTACTTTCTCCTCCATCTCAAATCTAATAAAATCACCAACTCCTGTGAACTACTAAAACCAGGTTTAGATCCATTATCATTTGCTTGGATTAGCCTTCCTGATGCTCTGGCCTTTAGCCTTTTGTTTGTTTGCCATACCTACTCTTAAATTCACCCTCCTCGCAGCATTCAATGACTTAAAATGATCATTACAGTCACCTGTTTTAAATCTTTCAATAATTTATCTGATGAACATTACAATTATTCTAAAACTAGCCCTACAAGGGGCTGGGGAAATAGCTCAGTAGAATAAGCACTTGCCTGGCAAGAGTAAGGTCCTGAGTTCAATTCCTGGTAAAATCAATCAATGTAGCCTCACCAATAGTAATTCTAAAGCTTAATTCGAAATTTAACTATATTTTTGTAGATTTAATATAAAAGAATCTTGATGGATTGTTTTCAAATCATGTAAAGTATTTAAACACACATATAACAGCTAATGCTTTAAAAAAAAAAAAAAAAAAAACGAAGCAAAAGACTGAAAAAACTTCGAATTCATCAGAACACTATCCTGCCCCTAAATGAGGCAGGCACTTCCATATATGTTATTCAATGATCTCTAGCATCTCGTATTAATTAAAAAAAAAGACTATACAAAGTATAGTGCAGAACCATGTGGTGTGCACGTTTTTAAAATATAAATATACAGACTTACAGATGCTGGAACTATCACGGGCGCTCTATAGAGATAAAAAAGGAGACTGGAGAATAAAGGAGAAGGGGCCAGCAAGGTGGTTCTGCGGTCTAAAGGCTTTGCTTAGGCAAGCTTAGGCAACCTCAGGGACCACGGTTTGATCCCTGGCACCACATGCTGCGCCAGCCCCACCCCCAGGGCAGGCTGAGCCCACCATGATAAAAATAAGAGAATAAAGAAAATGAAATGTTTTATTACATTTGTCAACTTCTGGATTTTTACACAATGTGTAGTTACTCCCTATACGTGCCTCCCTCCCTTCTCTGTTTCACAGAGCAAGATTGAAACATTTAAAGTACTGACTACAAAGACCTCTTATCCTTCATGCCCATACCAACATCAAAAATATGCACTGATCATTTGATGTAACATTACATTTACTTGACAAATTGAATACAACAAATGCTGTACTTAATACTTCACTACTAACTGGGCCAGAGATATATAGCTCAGCAACACAGCGCCTGCCTGCCTGCCTGCCTGCCTGCCTGCCTACCTGGCAAGCACCAGGTCCTCAGTTCAATTCCCCCATTAAAAATAAATAAATAAATAATTCACTACTGTGGAGAAAACCATTGGTAATGACATCATGGAGCACTGCATGACTTTTGCACTTGCTCCTTAGAGAAGACAGCAACACCAAGTGGCAGAAAATTACTTAAAATATTACTAAAATCTCCAGGAATTAAGGACAACCACAAATCTTAAACTGGAAAATAGCATATTTAAAACAGGTCCCTTAGTAATTTTCAAAACTAGTGCAAAATATCTGGAGAAATCTACCAGGGGGGTGAAGTAAAGAATAAAGACAGTTACTGTTGGTACATTCATGAGTATAAAGTGATTTCATCCTTACAGGCTCAGATTTGGGCCACTTCATTGATTCTACAGGAGAGGAGCAGGCTGTGAGATCTGACAATGGCTAACAAGCAACCTGCTTAGTACTATACTCTTCCCTCTCCCCCCCCCCTTTTTTTTTAGCCATCAGCTAAAAAGAGTCAGTCTCCAAGCGAGAGTGGTGCCCCGATGCCCCACTGGAGGGAATATACTAGATCAAGCAAACACTCTCTCAGAATCGTATGACAAAGCCCTTTCAACCAAAGACGGGACACGACTGGGGACAAGGATAAGATTTGCTGGACGAGGCTCTGCGGCGGACCTACAGTAGGATTGGGGGTAAGAAGTCGGAGTCTGCGATAGTATCTCAGGGCCATCACGACAAGAGCTATCAGAAAGCCATGGAGAGTAAGCGAAGAGCTGGTGGCGGGCAACAAGCGAGGAGAGGAGTGGGTCCTACTAAGAGGGCGGACCCGGGTCAGCGGCGGATCTGGGGAAGTGCGGGAAGCTGGGGCTGGGAGCAGCTTAACATGCAGTCGTGGCCGTGTCTGGAGCCGCGACCCGGCAGAAGCATCGGAGTCCCGGGAAACACGGAGGAGAGTCTAATAGGGTGGCCTGGGCTAGTGACAGAGTCGCTACGGGGGTCGAGGGGGCCGGAATGGGGTCCGGCCAATGGAGGATGCGAGGGGTGGTGTCTCGGGGGATCCGAGTCAGGCTCGGGCGCCGCGAGGCCCCGAAGCAGCCCCGACCGCGGGGCGTCTCCGGCGGGGCGGGGCGGACCCGCGGGATCCAAGGAGCGACTCTGAGACGTGGGCCGGGCCGGGCCGGGCCGCCAGGGCGGCCGGGGCGGGTCTTACCTCGGGCGGCGTCACAGAGCCGCAAGGCTCCTTCTTCGTCGGCGAAAGCTGCCTCCCGCACTCGGCCTGAGGGTCCGGGCGGGCAGGCGGCACAGGCCGAGGCCCCAGCTGGCCGGACAGTTCCGGGAGGGTGGGCCCAGCCGCCTCAGGGTCCGGGCAAGCAGCCGCCGCGCATCCCCCGCCCTGTCAGACAGACTCCGCCCGGCCGAGCAGGCACCCGCCAAGGGAGCACGAGCGGTACCGCCGCCTCCACCCGTGGGGATACTGCCTCTGCCGCCGCAGCCTCTCACTGAGGTCGGGTTGGGATTCTCCGCGGCCACCGGCAACAGCCGCAGCGTTCGTCGTCAGCTCCGGCCCGCGCGCCCCCAAACCCGTGCACATGCCCCGCCCCGCGCGGCTCCTCGGCTGCGAGCGCGCGCACTTACCTCCCACGCCCCCTCTCACCAGCCCCGCCCGGCCCTGCCCGGCCCCGCCCCCACGCGTGACGACGCCGAGGCTCAAGGCACGCGCTTGCGCGGACACACCCCATTTCCTCCGCCCGGGTGGCTCCGCCCTAACGTCTCTTTCTCCACTTACGACAGGACTGAGCTTTGGATTCTTCCTTTTGCGGGAGAGGAATGTCGCAAGGTTGGCCAAGAAAACTCTGGATTTGCGACCTTAGGGCGCACTTTCCGGCCAACCCTGAGGCGCCTGAAGGCTGGTTGGGGTGGTGAGGCCCGAGGCAGGTAAGAAGCCTCCTCCCCACTTGGGTTAGTCTCAGTTCGTCTGGTCAGTGGTTTTCGCTGGCCGCCCACACAGACTCTCGCGTGTCCCCGCCCCCTCCCCCTTCCGGCTCTGGATTCGCGGCGCCGCCCCTCATAGCCCCCGCCCTTGGCACACACGCACGCCCCCTCCCCCATGTCCCCGCCCCCGACCTGCGAGTATTTCTTTCCATTCATTCTTCATACTTTTTTCATTCCCTGGTTTCTGTCTTCTAAATTCGAGAAAGTCCAAAGCGAATGAAATAAATTCAGTTTTTTAAATACGCTGCTCTATAGAAGATGATGAAAGAGCACAGAATTATAACAGGAATTCCCTCCGGGTCACTTTAAGGACATGTGTTTAAAAGACGGGCAAGCGGCAGCTGGTCAAAGAAATAGGAGGGGAGATAGGATGAAGAGAATGATGGAACATCATTCGGACAGTCCGGCCTGGGAAGTTAAAATTAGGATTAGGTAATGGAAACTACACTTGAGTAGACTTTGAAGTTATCCTGTGATAAGATTTGTTATAAAGGGCTGGAGAGATAGCCCGGTGGCACAGCACCTGCCTGACAAGTGTGAGGTTGTGAGTTCAATTCCCCATACAAGAAAAAATAATAATAGTAATGATAATAACTTTTCATTGTAAGGAATGAACAAAATGAAGAACGAGAATGTGAGCTACAAGAAATCTTTCTCTTTTTTTTTTTCTTTTTGCAGGACCAGGGTTTGAACTCACAACCTTGCACTTGCCAGACAGGCACTTGTGCCACAGAACTATCTCTCCAGCCCCGACAAGGATTTTTTTTTTTTTTTTTTTTTTGAGTTTTTGAGACAGGGTCTTGCTATGCAGTTGAGGCTGGCCTTAAGCTCACTTTTGTAGCCTAGGCTGGTCTCGAACTCACACCAATCCTCCTGCCTTAGCCTCCCGAGTGCTGGGATTACAGGTATGCGCCACCACGCCCAGCTAGGAATCTTTAAAGGTGGGAGACTCTTGGAATTATGGAGCCAGGAAGTGAATGATTCAGGAGTTAGGGATGCTAATGATGTATTGAAAGTACAAGTCAACCTTGTCAACTCATTGGAATATCCAGGGAAGCAGCTTTTTTTTTTTTTTTTTTTTTTTTTTTTTTCCTAATAACAAAACCAGTGCTGTTGCTCCACCCTAAGCCAATTGATTAAACTTGGGTTAGACCCTGCCACCAGTAATTTTTTGAAAGCTCCACAAGTCACTCAAATGGTGAAGATTGTTATCTACCAAACTGGAAAGGAGCTGAGATTCAGAGAAGGGCAGGAAGGGAAGAAATGGCCTCAGTAACCTTAAGGTATAGATAATGATAACAGAGAGTGGAGAATGGAATGAGAAGCATGATCAGAGTGATGAAAGTTTTAGGAAATGAGAGTGCTGTTCCTTCCTCTTTAGCACACATCCATCCAGTCAGGTCGACCTCAATTAACTACTGCTGCACCTCTTACTCCCTTAAACCCAGGTTTCATCGCTATGTCTCCACAGAGCTTAAGTGCCACCCACATTTCTATTCCTAGAAGAGTCAGAGTTAAACCATTTTATGAGGTTCTAGTCATGCCCAACATCCACTCCTCTCCTAGAAATTACTATACACAATGCATTGCCAATTTGGAGTGTCTTCTATTTATCGATCATTTACGTTGGGAACAAGATACAAAGAATGTTCTAAAACAGCCTATTGGGCACACAAAATGTTAGAGGAAACAGTCTGTTTTTCAGTTCTGGGACTTGAATCCAGGCCTTTGTTTTTTTTAAGCTCCACTCTGGGACTCTCTTTGTTTTTTGTTTTTTTTTTTAAGCCGGTTTGTTTGTTGTTGTTTTGTTTTGTTTTGTTGAGACAGGGTCTTACCATTCACTTCAGGATAGCCTTGAGCTCACAATGTAATTCACCTGGCCTCCAACTTCTGTCTGTCCTGATGGGCACCACCATACCTGGCTTAGAAGCAGGTTCTAAGTCACTAAATTGTCCAGGCTAGGCTTGAACTTGCTGTGATAATATCAGCCTGTTACAGTGCTGGGATAACAAGAAGGTGTTACCACTCACAGCTAGAAAGAAATCTTTTAACAAAGGATTCACTGCTTCACAGAAGAGCTGTGTACAGCTGCTGTCCATTAACTAGGGTCAATCGAAAAACCTGGCTATTTGCCTCCAAATCAAAGAGTTACACTGTCTCATATAGCTGGAACATAGTATGGAAAGCAAGGATGAAGAAGATAGTAAGATAATAAAATGGGAGTGAATAGATCATGAGGAGCCTTGAATTCCATGCTAAAAGTTTAGATTATGCACTAGAAAGCATGTAAATAGCAAGCCAGGCATGACTCACACCTGTAACTCTAGCACCTGAGAAATTGAGGCAGGAGGATACTGCAAACTGAAGAGTAGCCTGGGCTGTATATATAGCAGTTCAGAGTCGGCCTGAACTAGGCTGCAAGACCCTGTCACCAAAAATAAAAATCACAACTGGTCAACTCTGTATGTCAGCAATAAAAAAGCAAGACAGGTCAACTCTGTATTTCAGCAAGCTGATTGAGTAGTGTTTACTTCCCACCCTCGGAGCTGCAATTGGGGAGTGAAACTGGTTATTTTCTTTTAATATATTTTGTACAGGGGCTGGCGCAGTGTGTGGTGTCAGGAATCAAACCTGGTTCCTGCACATGCCTAAGCAGGCGCTTAGTCCACTGAGATATCTTGCTGGCCCCAACCCACTATTGTATAAAAATGAAGATGTGCTGAGGGAATGAAAGTGTGCGTCTGGGTGTGTGCGTGTGTGCGTGTGTGTGTGTGTGTGTGTGTGTGTGTATTCTTGGAAATAAGGTAGGCTGGGGTTATTTTTGGGAAAATCATTGAATGCCAGTCTTTTTTTTTTTTTGAGACATCTTACATAATACTTCAGGCCGGCCTCAAACTCAATACAATCCTCCTTTCTCAGTCTCTTAAGTACTGGGATTATAGGTATAGGCCACCAGTCCCAAATACTTTGTACTTCTTTTGGTAAACAGTGGAGAGATGTGAAAAATTTTGGAAAATGATTAGGGTTCTACTTGAAACATCAATGTAGAATGATGTCTAGGTTATACAAAGAGAGGGTGGGAAGGGCTGGCAGTATAACTCAGTGGACTAAACACTTGCTTACGAAAGTGCAGGGTCCAGAGCTTGATCCCTGGCACCACATGCCCCACTGGTGTGCTGAGATGGAGTCCAGGCATGGTGGCGTGCACCTGTAATCCCAGCACTTGGGAGGCAGAAAACAGGAGGATCATTATGAGTCAGAGCTATGTAGTAAGACCCTGCACCAGAGAGAGCAAGAGAGTGAGAGAGAGAATGGGAATAAACAGGCTAAACTTTTTTTAAATTGACTTTTAGCTGGGTGTGGTGTCACACCTGTAATCCCAGCACCCAGAAGGCTGAGACAGGAGAATTGCTTCAAGCTGGGGTCAGTTTGGGCTAAAAGTGAATTAAAGGCCAACTTAAACTACATAGTGAGACTCTGTCTCAAAAAGATAGATGAATAAATAAATAAATGCTCAAGGTAATTTCTAAAGAACCTACCAAATTACTTTTATCCCCTGAATGTGCTGACCAGTGTAAAGAAAAATAGGTTGGAGAAAATTACATGCCTTTTAATAGGAATGTACACCCCAGCATAGCAACCAACAAGCATTTATGTAATCAAGAGGCAGACTCACTCATTATAAATTATATTGGCCTTGGGGCTGGGGAGATAGCTCCGAGGCACAAGTGCCTGCTGGGCAAGTGCAAGGTCGTGAGTTCGAACCCTGGTCCAAAAAAAAAAAACAAAAAACAAAAAATAAATAAATAAATAAATAAATTATATTGGCCTTACACATACATATGCGTAGATGTTTGTGGGGCCTTCCTTAGTCAAATTCCATCTATACTTGTATGAATCCTCCATTTCTGCCTTTTAAGGTCAGGGTTTATCTCTCCTCACCTTGACCTTTGGGATGAGTAAAACTCAACTGCAAACCAAAAAGAACCTCCAAACCAAAAAAGGAAAGTCCTCAAAGCTAGGTAACTCCTCTCCTTCAGAACTGAAAAGTACCAGACTACTTTTTTTAACAATACTTAACTGCTGGAAGCCAAGCTAGTACCCAAACTATGTGCTTGTTCTTAAAAAAGTTTCCAAGTAGAACTCTAAGCACATTTCCCCAAATTTTTAACATCTCTCCATTGTTTACCAAGCACAAAGTACAAACTAGTATTGTTAGGAATAGTGGCCCACACCAGTATGTACATATTAAAAAATTAAACAATTTAGTACTAATCCAAAGGAGGGATGTAAAGTTGCTGGCAAACAAGTTCTCTGGGGGCCACCTTCTTCAGCATGACACACCCATATAGACACCATTGTGGTTCAATACAGACTGAAAAATGAAATGTGAACTATCTGTTCCCTTTTAGATAGGAAAGTAGGACTAGGTCTTTCTGAAAGCAGAAATCACACTTGAAACTTATAAAACCTTTTAAGAGTCTTTATTACAGAAGTGCTCTGAAAGGTCCTCTCTGTAACTCCCAATTAAGTAGCTATTTCTTCCACAGTCATCTGTAGTAAAAGCATTGGATCATAGTACTAAGACAAAAAAAAAAAAATGTCTAAATTATAGTTATTTTCTGAACATTTGTATTATAGCTTTGAAAACCTTAGGTCTGCGTTCCTTAATGGCCAATGATTAAATCTCTCTCAGAATAGTGTGATAAATTAAATTCCTTCAAAATGAGAGCTTAGGGATTTCTAGCCTTAGTTGGGCTATTTGCTGTTAAAATTTTGGACAACACAGGCTAGAGATGTAGCTCAGGGGTATAGCGCCTGTCTAGTAAATACAAAGCCCTGAGTTCAATTCCTGGTACCAAAAAAGAACAAACTAACAAATATGGTACTTCACACTGGCAGATAAAAAAATTGTTGGAAATGGTTAGCCCTCCATATATTTCTGGGACCAGCAAGACCGAGGTTCGATCCCTGGCACCACATGCTGAACCAGCCTTTCCCCCAGGGGAGAATGAGCCCACCATAATATAAATAAAGTTTAAAAAGAAAAGAAAAAAATATATATGTTTCAAACTTGCTCACATAACTTACAGTGTTCTTGTTAGATAATACAGGACCTTGTGCTTGCCAGGCAGGCACATATGTTAACTGAGCTATATTCCCAACCTTTTTTTTTTTTTCTTTTGTCTTTTTGAGGCAGGCTAGCCCTGTACAGTTCAGGCTGGCCTTGTGCTCACTTTATAACCAGCTTTATCTTAAACTTACAGTGATCCTCCTGCCTCAGCCTCCTGAGTGCTAGGATTACAGGCATCCACCACCACACCACACCCAGAAAGATAACATTTCAAAACAGATCCAAAAGGCAGAAACTCACAGATCATTAGTCCCATCAGACCCTCTTTTTCCTATGGGCCAAAACACAAATTCATTGTTTCATACATTAAATATGAAGCCACTGCTAGGTACCAGCCACATTTTTGAAACATATCAGTTAGGAAATTGCAATGATAATTTACCTCTATCTGTGAGATACAGTAAGTTAAGCTTTGAGTTCTATAGGACAGATAAAGTTAAAGGATGATGGCTTGCTTTTGTTTTGTTTTGTTTGCAGTACTAGGTGTTTAGTTTTGTTTTTGAGACAGGGTTTCACTATGTGTAATTCAAGCTAGACTTGTATTCACTATGTAGCCCAGTTTGGCTTCAAACTTGCAGAAATCCTCCTGCTTCAGCCTCCCAGTACTGGAATTACAGGCATGTGCCACCATTCCCACCTCTTTTGAACCCCTTCAAATAATGGCTTCCATATGGTTACCATGTGCTGAACACAGTGATTATTTGTAAAATGGGGTAGAATATGCCTTCCTTTTGACCAGACCTTATCAGGCTTTGTTACCATATAGACTAGAACAAAATTCTATTCAAACCTTTATAAAATATTCATACCTCTTACTAATTCCAATGGCCTCCCTACACATAGCCTATCCCATAGTAATTTCAGCTTGCAGTTATATAAAGTCATTTCTTAGATTTCAAACAAAGCACAATCAATAGAAGAAATATTTGTGAGGAATAATAGTGCACACCTGTAATCCCAGCAATCAGGGAAAATGAGACAGGAGGATCACAAGCTCAAGCTCAGCCTTAGTGGTTTAGTGAGCAAAATGGTGCTCAAAATAAAAAAGGTAGGGAATGCAGCCCACTGTGAAGGCCATGCACTCACTCCCCAGTACCACCAAAGAAAAAAAATACTGTTGGCATAGCAAGACCCTGTCTCAAAATAACAAAAAGAAAGAAAGGTAAACATCAAGTATGAGGAGGAAAAAGGTATGACACAAGTGTAGCTGGAACCTTGAGGTAGAAATGGTAGGCTAGGATAAATTATTTTCATGATTAATGACATTTTAGCTATTGACAGCCAAATCAGTCATAGAACACTAAAATAAAGAACTGTGGCATTAGAAGACATCCGAAAAGGTCCCCTAGTCTAGTCACTGGCCCAAGCAGGGTGACATGATGTTTCAGGTGCTAGAGTTAACTAGACATCCCCTGCATACTGAGACTTGTTTTAGGTTTGCTGTTTTGTTTGTGCTTTTGAGACAAGGTCTCACTATTGGGTTCAGGCTAGCCTTGAATTCACTTTGTAGTCCAGGCTATTCTCAAACTCAGTGATCCCCCTGCCTCCATCTCCTGAATACTGGGGTTACAGGGGTGCGCCACCACACCCAGCTCTTCACACTGATTTTTTTCTGCTCTGAGAACTCAATTCTGCTTATTCGTCAAATGTTGATGTTTGAGAAATGTAGTTTTAATATATAAATCATTTCTAAAATGTAGAACATTTCCAATATTTAAAACAGTGTTGTGTTTTTAGGGGCTTTTCAAAACGGATTTCACTTCTATAGTTTGTTCAGGAAAACCATCCACTTTGTAAAACTTCCCCACTTTGACAGGCACTAAAAATACAAGAATGAGTAAAATCTAATCTCTGTACTCCTGGGTTATATAAATCTTATGGTACTTTTTACATGCCACATCAGACTAAATTCTGATGGTCAAGGCTTAGCATTAAAAGGAAACATTTAATTAGGGGAAATTGAAGCCAAAAAAAAAGGCTTGAGCTTCCTTCCTGAAAATATTTATGTTTCTGTTGCCATGAAAAGCACATTTAGCTGGGATATGATTGTTTTTGTGTGCAAGGCCAAGCATGAATGCACACCTGTAACCCTAGCCCTTGCAATGCTAAGGCAAGAGGATCGCTTCAACTCTGAGGCCAGCCTAGGCTACACAGTGAGTTCAAGGCTAGCATGAACTGCATAGAGAGACCAAGTCACAAAAAAGAAAAAAAAATGCAAATGGAATCATACATTAAAAGGCATAACCTTCTAATTTTATAAACATCAAATTATTTTACATGTTTTCAAAGATTTATGGAAGAGAGATTAGATGTCATTCTTTCCAGGGGGTAGAATTAAGACATATTTTAGGCCATTTTAAGAGTAGGAAGCCGGGCGTGGTGGCTCACGCCTGTAATCCCAGCACTCGGGAGGCTGAGGCAGGAGGATCGGTGCGAGTTCGAGACCAGCCTGGGCTACAAAAGTGAGCTCAAGGCCAGCCTCAACTGCATAGCGAGACCCTGTCTCAAAAAGACAAAAAAAAAAAAGAGTAGGAGGCTGAGGGGCCCAGCAGGATGGCTCAGTGGTCTAAAGCGCCTGCTTAGGAAAGCTTAGGCAGTTGCAGGGACTGCAGTTCGATCCCTGGCACCACATGCTGCGCCAGCCCTGCCCTCAGGGCAGGCTGAGCAGGCCACAAAAATAAATAAACAAACAAACAAAAGTTCTGAAACAAGAAAAAATAATAATAATAATAAAATTAAAAAATAAATTAAAAAAAAGAGTAGGAGGCTGAACATCCATCTTTTTCCCAAAAATAGAAATAGTTTTCTTTACTGTTTATATGCCAGTTATGAAAAGATATGTAGAAGGACCTGAATTTGATCCACAGCAATAAACACTGTATTTAAACTCTTGATGGGTATTTTTCTTATTTTTATTATATAAATTTTATGTAACTGTCTTATTCACAACATGTTGTGGCTTTTCTTTTTTGTACTGGGGATCAAACTCAGGACCTTGTGCTTGCCAGGCAGGTGCTAAAGCCACTGAGCTATCTGCCCAGCCCTGGATATCATTTGATGCCATCAAATTCACCTTTTTTTGCATAGGGGTTTGAACACAAGGCCTTCACACTGAGCTATATCCTTAATTCTCTCTTTCCTCTTTGTGAGCTCTTGTGTTCACTTTCTAGCTTGCTCACTCTCTCCTCCTCCTCCATCCTCCTCTATCCTCCTCCTCTCCCTCTCCCTCTCCCTCTCCCTCTCTCTCTCCCATGCATCCTTTCTCTCTCTGTCTCTTCTTCTCCCAAATGCCTGGAATTGAAGACTTCATGTATGTTAGGCAACTACCAAATACTCAGCCAGTAAGCCAAACCTCTAACCCTACTCTTCTTTGTTTTATTTTGTTTTGTCTTTTGAGACAGGGTCCTACTATTTAGTCCAGGTTAACTTTAAACTCATTATGTATCCCAGGCTGGCCTGGAACTCAAAGCAGTTCTCCAGTCTCAGCCTCCAAAGTACTGAGATTACAGGCATCTCAAACCATGTCTATTTTACTTTTTAACACTAAAAGTTTTATTCTGAAATATAATCAGATGTAACCTAGGACCCTAACAACTGTCCTGATAATGTTTGTTTGTTTGTTTATTTATTTATTTTTATATTATGGCCAACTCAGCCTGCCCTGGGGATGGGGCAGGTGCAGCATGTGGTGCCAGGGATCGAACTGTGGTCCCTGCGGTTGCATAAGCTTGCCTAATCAGGCACTTTAGAATGCTGAGCCATCTCACCAGCCTGATAATGTTTATTTTAAAAGTCCAGCAAGAGGTTGGGAAGATAGCTCTACAGTCTTAAGTGCCTGCCGAGCAAGTTCAAGGTCCCAGTTTCAATCATTGATACTACTAGCCGTTCTGGCCCCTCTAGCCGCTAAACCTGGCCTGGTGGTGCATGCCTGTAATCCCAGCACTGGGGAGGCTGATACTGGAAGATCACTACAAGTCTGGGCTATGTAGCAAGACCCTGTACTAAATAAATCAAGAAAAAAAAAGCCAGCAAGCAGATCCCAAACTCTAGTACACAGACAAGATGTTAATAGTTATTCAATAAAAACATAGAAAATATTTTATGATCCAAAAAAATCCGGGAAAAGATCAGGCTAAACATGGTAAAATACATTGTTTATTAATGAACATACTCTTTTTCCCTCCTTTTTCTTTATTGTACTAGGGCTTAAATCCTAGGGCCTTCTTCACACCTGCTATGCATGCACACTACTTTTATTCAGGGTGTACGCTTATCTTGCTTTTTCCTCTTTTGTTCAGCCCAAGCTCACACTGCAGAGCTAGTTTCTCCCGTATTCTTCACTTTTGCCTTTTCAAGTAAACTTTTCCACTGGAAAGAGAGAGAGAGAGAGAGAGAGACAGAGAGAGAGAGAGAGAGAGAACATTCGTATTATCACAGGAAGTTCTGTTAGGTAGCACTGCTGCTGTGGAACACACTGGTCAGTGGGATGCACTGAAAACACGAATAATCATAATTTTTCCCATTGATTTGGGGTTTTTGTTTGTTTTGGCTTTGGGGGTGTTCTTTATTTTTGTTTTGCTTTGCTTTGTTTTTGGCAGGGGGTACATGCCAGGAATAAAACTCAGGACATAGTGCTTGCCAGGCAGGCACTTATGCCACCAAACTGTATATCTGGGCCCTTCCCATTGATTTATAATGGTTTTCTCATCATAGTTTAAATTTCTAATATATATATATACACAAATTTTTTTGTGTGTGCAACATCTTTACCTATTTCTTTCTATTCTCACACAGCTATTTGTGAGTCAAGCTGTATATCTTTTTCCCAAGGAGCAGAAATTAAGAATTTTTGGAGTAGGAAAGTAAAATAGTCTGGATAGTAAAGATCTTTATACTGCTAAGACTCTAAATGTAAACATTTCTCTGTAGAGCTTATATTGAGATCCATACTCCACTAGTCATTCATTTATTCTCCAGTTATGTGTGGGGTACCTGCATGACAAAAACTGCTTCAGGCTCCAGGTTTAGAGTGATGAATAAGGTAAACATATCCCTTGAGCTCTTATTTTAACAAAGACTATGTTCTTGTTTTAGGACAGAGGGCTAGAGGCTGAATACTAAAAATAAGGAAAAAAACTTTAAAATCTATCAGACGGTCATGAGTATTATGCAAGGAATTGGAATTTGAGAGATAGAGTGACTAGCAGCCCCTTCATTCTGACTGGTCAGACTCCTCCATGTCTAGAAGGTGCAGATATAGCTGGTTCACCAACACTCAGGAGGGAAAAGGCGTGGTGTAGCTTTTTAAGGAACAAAACCAAAGTTGGTGTGGCTGAAGCACAGCAGGCAAGAGAGAGCATGACAGGAAGTGAGGTTAGAGAAGTAGCTGGATCCCTGCAATTGTGTAACTTTTCATGAGCTACAGTAAGGAAATTCCTTCTTTTTTAACCCCTTCATATGAAGTGAGCTACCAGAGTTTTAAGCCGACAGATGCAACCTGACTTTAAATTGCCTGTTCATATGTGGTAATTAAACCCAAGACCTCACATGTGCTAAGCAATTGCTCTACTACTGAATTACATCCCCAGCCCTCTAACTTAAAAATGTTAACCATTTATGCTGATAGATTCACTCATTGTCATAAGGAAGTCATGTGACTAGGTCAGGAAGAAATGATAGGTAGAGTTGACTAAGATATAAGTAGTGAAGATCAGATTACACAGATTGAGAAGACTTTGGCTATAGAACCAGGAGCTTGCTATCACTTGGTATGAGATATGAAGAAAATAGAAAACCCTGGTGATGGTTTCGTTATGCCAAACTAGGATCAATTTCCAGGCTGTCTAGTACTCTCAAAATTGGTATACAAGATACCAGTAAGTACAGTTTGACCAAGTGAATAAGTTTTTAATAAATGTCTTGTTCCTGTATACATTTAAGCTACAGCTTTATTAATTAGTAGGCAAACTAGTTTCTAAGAATTGAGGGTTTTAGGCCCGGCAGGATGGCTCAGTGGTCTAAAGCGCCTGCTTAGGAAAGTTTAGCGGGCTGCAGGGACCTCAGTTCGATCCCTGGCACCACATGCTGCGCCAGCCCTCCTGCCCTCAGGGCAGGCTGAGCCAGCTGTAAAAATAAACAAACAAAATTTCTGAAACAAGAAAAAAAATAATAATAATAAAATTCTTTAAAAAAAAAAAAAAAAGAATTGAGAGTTTTATGTTACAGGCACAACAGTCATAGAGAAAAATTGGGGAGGTAGTTGAGTGGTAGCACTACCTAGCACTATCCACAGATAAAGATCCTGTGTGCTCTTTAAGATACCTATAGATGATTGCACATGTGTGGCTTTCTATGAAGAGACAGATGATTTACAGTACTTTCAAGAGCTCCTTAAGGTTAGTTATATTCCCATTCCAACATACAGAACAGGGAAACAAACTTTGTTGAGAGCCTACTGTATACCAGATAATATGTTCAGTACTTTCAATCACATTTTTATTTCATTTAACCCTGTTCTCATGATTTGTGAATAGGTGTCCTCCCAAAGCCTCACGTACTCATGGGGCAACTTCTGGAGTTTGTGATTATTGCTGGTGTGGGTGATGCCCCTGCCGTGGGGTTGGTAATTTCCATCATAATGTAGGAGTAGAGAGAGGTTAGCTAGCTGTGGGAGCTGCTGCCACTCCTTTTTTGCTCTTGTTCTTTGCTGCCGCCATGCGCCTCTGCCTTGGAGCCAGCTGGGTATGGACTGAACCTCCACTGTCTGTGAGCTAAATAAACTTTCCTTCCTTCATTTTAGGTGTTGGGTATTTGTCCCAGCAATGAAAAAAGTAACTGAGACCCCTGTGATGCAAGTTTTATTACTGTGTCATTTTATAGATGAGAAATGTAAAGCCTAAAAACAAAAAATTCTCCTAAGGTTACATAGACATCAGGTAATAAAATCAGAGCCTAGACCAAAAACCTCCCAGTTCCAAAACATAGATCCATAATATTTCACAAATAGAGCCATGAGGTCATTGTCTCCCTAATTTGGCCACCACTTTTGCTAACTTAGCTTTCACTAAGATAAAAGCGTATAGGTCTTTTAATTCTGAAGGAATGTATTGTTAAACAGCAGAGAAAAACAGACAAAGTCAAAGTAGGGGTGTTACAGACAATACACAAGCCAGGCATGGTGGTATGCACCTTTAATCCCAGCACTCAGGAGGCAGAGACAGATCACCATAAATTTGAGGCTAGTCTGGGCTATGTAGTCGGCTTCAAGAGCAACTACAATACGTAGTGAGACCCTATATGAAAAGAAGGGTAGAAACTATAACTCTTAGACCTTTATTCTCTCCCCCACATCTATATTTTTTTTAATTTTTTTTTCTTGTTTCAGAACCTTTATTTGCTTATTCATTCATTTTTATGGCCGGCTCAGCCCGTCCCGAGGGCAGGGAGGGCGCAGCATGTGGTGCCGGGGATCGAACCGCGGTCCCCGAAGCCGCCCAAGCTTTCCCAAGCAGGCGCTTTAGACCACTGAGCCATCCCGCCGGGCCCCCCCACATCTATATTTTTGGCTCCATTTTTTAAATGTTTCACTCATCTGGCAAAAAATAAAAGAGGTACTATACCTTCCATATACCAGGCACAGTGCTCACCATGTAGAAATGAAGTATTTCTTAAGCGAGTACATGCTATTCTTGCTAGGTCCTCTCCATCCCATTATATTAATCTCTGCCTCCAATTTTTCTTCATGCCAGTTAATTCTGTATACTATAGATGAATCCTCAATCTTCCTCAAACACTGACCCAGACCTGTGATAGTGAACCTTTTAAGAGACTCAGTGCCCACACTGCAACCTAGCGCCCACTTATCGATCACAGAATGCCAATACTGCAGTTAAACTGAAGACTGAGGTTTTAGTTTAGAAGAAAACTCATGCACTTGCATTCACATGCTGACATGGCCTGTGTGCCTGCTGCTGCTGCTGCAGTAGATAAACCACTATTGACCTAAGCACTAATGGCTCCCCATTTGCTCTACTCTAAATCTCAACTATGGAATAATTGAGGAAAGTCTCAAAGAGCAAGCAGTGGTGCAGGGGACCACAGTTCGATTCCCAGCTCCACATGCCTTACCAGACAAGCCCTGAAGGCAGGCTCAGCCAGCCAAAAAAAAATCCTTCTGAAAGAGTGAGCAAAACCACCTAAGGGTTATAACCACCAGCAATGCCATAGGAGCAGGTCTGCTTTAGCCCTGTGGAAAAAAAAGTTCACATCTTGCCCCACTTTGTTCTGGGTGCTGGATGCGGAGCTACAGGATTTAATATTTTCTGTGCTAGATTTGGTCTTGTTTTGATCCTCTTGGCTTCTATCCCCTTCTTCCACTCTTCCTGTTTTTGTTTTTTGGGTTTTTGTTTTTGTTTTTGTTTTTGTTTTGTTTTGTTTTGTTTTGTTTTGAGATGCTCTTGCTGAGTTCCCTAAGTTAAGCCCAAACTTGTGATCTTGCCTCAGCCTCCCAGAGTGCTAGGGTTACAGGCATGCATCACAATACACACCAACTATATCATTTTGATTCTGTATCCCTAGCATCCTGGAAACATCTGATAAACTTCTGGTGAATGAAGTATATCATGGGTACCAGTGACTTGGATATAAATTTTCTGATGGTATGATAGAAACATGGAAATACTTTTCTTGTTGTTGTTTGTTTGTCTTTTTGAGACAGGGTCTCACTATGCAGTTCAGGCTGGCCTTGAGCTCACTTTTGTAGCCCAGGCTGGTCTTTTTTTTTTTTAAGAATTTTATTTTTTATTTTATTTTTTTCTTGTTTCAGAACTTTTGTTTGTTTTTATTTATTTTTATGGCCATCTCAGCCTGCCCTCAGGGCAGGGCTGGTGCAGCATGTGGTGCCAGGGATCGATCTGCAGTCCCTGCAGCCACCCAAGCTTTCCTAAGCAGGCGCTTTAGACCACTGAGCCATCCCGCCGGGCCCTGCCCAGGCTGGTCTTGAACTTGCACTGATCCTCCGGCCTCAGCTTCCCAAGTGCTAGGATTACAGGCATGCACCACCATACCCAACTATTTTAAAAATTTATTTGTGTACATATATTTATATTAATACCCTAGACAGGGATAATAGCAATTCTAGCACTCAGGAGGCTGAGTCACGTGAATTTGTGATCACTACAAATTCAAGGCTCACAACACCATGAGATCCTGTCTAGGGGAAAAAAAGTCCTATGATAACAGTTATGCATTAATAGACTTACTTTACAGAAAAAGAAATTGTGACTTAAGAGAAATTAAGTCTAGTACTCTGGAGACTGAGGATCATTGTGCCAGCCTGAACAATATAACAAGACTCTGTCTCAAAAGAAAAGAAAAATTGAGTTATTTATAATCACATAACCAGTCAGTAATAGAACTGCATCTAAAATTCAAATCCTTTTTTTTTTCTGAGACAAATCCTCACTATGTAGTTCACCCTGACCTCAAACTCAAAGCAGTCCTTGTGCTTCTGCCTCCCCAGAGCAGAGACCACAGGTGTGTAGCTAAAATTTAGATCTGTCTCTATCTGTCTCTCCTCCTCTCTCTCTCTCTCTCTCACTCTGTCTCAACAGTTCTCACTATATATGTAGTTCATGCTTTCCCAAACTCATTTCAGTCTTCCTGCCTCAGTCTCCCAAGAGTAGAGACCACAGGTGTATGACTAAAATTGAAGTCTCTTATTCTGGTGGCACATGCCTATATTGAATGCTATATAATTATACTCTGAAAACTGAGGCAGTCTAATCCCTGTGAGTTTGAGGCTAGCCTCGTCTACATTATAAATTCTAGTCCAGTCTGACATAACAAGATTTAAAGTCTTTAAAAAAAAAAAAAAAAAAGCTCTTTCCCTGCCGCCGCCGAGTCGTGCGGAGGCGGAGGCTCGGGTGTGTTCAAGATTCAGCTTTACCCGTAACCCACCGCCATGGCCGAGGAAGGCATTGCTGCTGGAGGTGTAATGGACGTCAACACTGCTTTACAAGAGGTGCTGAAGACCGCCCTCATCCACGATGGCCTTGCGCGTGGAATTCGCGAAGCCGCCAAAGCCTTAGACAAGCGCCAAGCCCATCTTTGTGTGCTTGCATCGAACTGCGATGAGCCTATGTATGTAAAGTTAGTGGAGGCCCTTTGTGCTGAGCACCAAATCAACCTGATTAAGGTTGATGACAACAAGAAACTTGGGGAATGGGTAGGCCTCTGTAAAATTGACCGTGAAGGAAAGCCCCGTAAAGTGGTTGGTTGCAGTTGTGTGGTGGTTAAGGACTATGGCAAAGAGTCGCAGGCCAAAGATGTCATCGAAGAATACTTCAAATGCAAGAAATGAATGAATGAATGAATAAAAATTTTGGCTCACTTAAAAAAAAAAAAAATGGTTATTTTTCTTGGACAATATTGTTGGGCCAAAGGTTAGGTAAGCTTGTGGATTTTGTGGGGTAACGTATTATAGGCATATTATATGAAACAGAATTAAAGGTGGAATTTTTTTGTCTATATACTATTTTAAAATTCAGACAAAAAAATAAAATTCAGACAAAAACTTTTTTTTTTTTTTTTTTTTTTTTTTTTTTTTTTTTTTTTGTCTTTTTGAGACAGGGTCTCTCTATGCAGTTCAAGCTGGCCTTGAGCTCACTTTTGTAGCTCAGACTGGTCTCAAATTCACACCGATCCTCCTGCCTCAGCCTCTCTAGTGCTGGGATTACAGACATGCACCACCATGCTCAGCTTTCAAAATTTAAATTTTTTCACTGGCTGTTAGACTGTGGATATGATTTCAGCTGGCAGCGCTCAGGTCCCCAGGATTTTGCCAAGCTATTCAGTCTGGTGCTTACCATGAGACAGTATTCACAGAGGCCAGGTGGGTGTTGTGGCCAGGGCACCTTGACACTCATGCTATCACCTCCGCCATGTTCATTTATGCCCTGTCACGCCAGACAAGCGAGCTGAGTGTCTAGTGTCCACCATTTCCTCTTATGAGACTGCTATTTGCCCTCTGGCCGTTAGGCAGGATTCTGAGGATCATTATAAGAAAGAATCCTATCAAATTATTCAATCAATCCCGAGGATATCATGGGGCACCTGGTGTGACATATCCTCTTGTCTCTCATCAGCATTTCTTTAAGGGAAAAAAAAAACTGTCTGACCCTAATAACAAGGAATGCTTTTTCTTCTCAAGAGAGTAACTTGTTTTTACTGTATGGACATTGTGAATATTTAACTTAACTCTTATCTGGTTACCTGCCAAAGAGCTTAGAGCCAAACTTGTGGCTCACCCAAAACAAATGTGCTCTATGCCTCGTTAACTCCATTCCTGGCTCTAGTTTAGGTCTCTGCTCCAGTTATTCTGTCTGCTTAAGAAAATCTCAATTCATGCTTTCGTATTTATATATAAATTTTTTCATAAGCAGCTCTATAAATTGTTTCTGAAGTAGTTCAGATTATGATATGTTCAGTGTACATAAAATGATCTTGCATATCTCTTTGTTACTTTATTTACTTAAGCTTTTGTCTTTAAGGGTATATTTATTTTCTGTATGGATTTTTGTGGGGTTTAGAGTATATGAAAATTATTGTCACACAGGTTTTTTTTTGTTTGTTTGTTTCAGAACTTTTGTTTGTTTATTTTTATGGCTGGCTCAGCCTGCCCTGAGGGCAGGAGGGCTGGTGCAGCATGTGGTGCCAGGGATCAAACTGCCGTCACTGCAGTTGCCTGCAGGCACTTTAGACCACTGAACCATCCTGCCAGGCCCTGTCACACAGTTTTAATATGTAATTAGATGCGGAAATAACTGTTTGTTTGTTTGTTTGTTTGTTTTGAGACAGGTATGCAGTTCAGGCTGGCCTTGAGCTTACTTTCATAGCCCAGGCTGGTCTTGAACTCACACTAATCCTCCTGCCTCAGCCTCAGGAGTGCTGGAATTGAAGGCATGAGCCACCATGCCCAGCTCGAAATGACTATTCTAATGGCCAAAATTGGATTGGTTAAATTGATGTAACACTGCCCCCCCCTTTTTTTTTTTTTTTGTCTTTCTAAGACAAGGTCTTGCTATATAGTTATATAGTTCACACTAGCCTTGAGCTCATTCTGTAGCCCAGGCTGGTTTCCAACTTGCAATAATCCTCTTGCCTCAGCCTCCCCTATGCTGGAATTACAGGCGTGTACCACCATATCTACCATGCCCAGCTCTCTAGCCCTATCTTTTATGTCAATATTACTGTTTTCTTACAACCTGCATTGGTTATTTTATTTACTTGTTTTGGTAACTGTGGGACTTGAATCCAAGGTTTTGAGCCTAATCCCTAGTGATACCCCCCTCTCTCTTTCTCTCTTGGGTGGTGGGATAGGGAGTAGGAGTCTTACTATGTACATCAGACTGACCTTGAACTTAACCATGTAGCCCAGGCTGCACTTGAACTTGTGGTTATCCTCCTGCCTCATCTCTCTGAGTACTGGGATTATAGGTGTATAGGAGCATACCTCACTCCCTTTATTTTTTTGAGACAGGTTTTAAATTTCCCTAGGCTGGGATTGAATTTAAATTCCTCTTGTCTCAGCGTCCCCCAGTGCTAAGATTATAGACATGTGCCACCATACCCAGCACTGTGCTTTGTTTTATACTCCTAAACTGTGTGTGATTGTTTGTTATTGTGTTAATTTTAAAAATACTGTGCTGCTAAGTCAGTGTATAGCAGTTAGTCACCACCTCTCTTGAGTCTGTAGGCTCAAGTATTATATCATCTTTTACACCATTAGACTTTTTGTTAACACTGTGTCTTGGGTGATCACGAGCATATTAATCTCATCAGACAACTTGTCTTGCTTGTCTTGATAATTTGAATGGGTATTTGCTTCCAAATACTATTTGCTTTGATTGGTTTGAAGTTCTGTCTGGATTTTCTGATTATCTTACTGATACCATCCAAAAGATGTATTATTTGAACAACCTTTTTAACTCTTCTAGTACCTTCAAGAAAAATTATTTGACCTTTTCTATGTGGTCTTACTATACAACCACCTCTTCCATAATGTAAAGCGACAGTGATTAGAACTATATGAATCAAAAGGTTTTGTACAACCTTCTCAGGTATGAATGGCAAGTAGGTACTCTAACAGAGGAGAGAAACAGTTAACTGGCTGTTCAAAATGTAACTAGCACATTAGTCATAAATTAGGGCTAGATTCTTGGGCCACACAGCTCTAAAAAGTCAGAAGAGTATCCCAGTAACCTGTGTGAGGCTTGAGAGGAGGATCACAAGTCCAAGGCCAGCGTGGGCAATTTTGAGACACAGGGCTAAATAAAAATATAAAGAGGGCTGAGGAGGTATAGCTCAGGGACCTCTGGGCCACAATAAAAGAAAAAAATGGGGAGAGGAAGGGAGGAAAAAAAAAAAAAAGAGATTTGGTATTTAAGATGGGAAATGTGCAGACATGTTATATATCACCTGTGCCAGTCAGCATCAGGAATGAGTTACATTTGTATTACTGGAGGTTCTTTTGGTTCTTGAACTTCAAGTTCCTTTTAACAATAGTTCTAATCGCTGTCACTTTACATTATGGAAGGAAGAATCAAATTTCTTGTTGAAACCATTTCCCTTGGTAGTTAGTAACTTTTTTTTTCAGATCTTTTAAATTCATCTTTAACAAAAATAATTTGCTATTGTTATGTATATTCACTAAAAAGCCAACATATAGGGCCCACAAGATAGCTCAGAGGACTAAGCACCTTCTTAGCCAAGTGGAGGGACCAGAGTTCACTACCCAGCACCACATGCCGTGCTGGCTCCACTCCCAGGCACATTGAACAAGCTGTGGAGTCCAGGCATGGCACATGCCTGTAATCCTAGCACTGGGGGAGACAGAAAGCAGGAGGATCGCTAAGAGTCAAGCTGCATAGTGAGACCCTGTACCAAATACATTTAAATAAATTTGTTTATTAATAGTAAGCCAACATATGATTCCTGTTATAGTACTTGGTAAAACATTAGCTATGAGTTATCTTTGCATTTAAATAGAACATTAAATTTTTATTTTTAGCGTCTGCATACTCAGTCTAAATTTAGTGTCTAAATTGTTCATAGACAGAATCTATGCTAGTTTCTTACATATTTAGTCATAGTGAGGCATGTAGTGTTGCTAAACTACAAATACATTGAATCTTTACCATAAGCCTGTACAAATAGCTATTAGCATTGTACAGCCTGGTATCCTGTCCAGCAGCAGACACTGTCTTCTGTTTCTCCTTCAGCTGCAGGGACTTCTGAGCAGCCCCAGTCAGCACAAGATGGACCCGGTAGTCCTGAGCTACATGGACAGTCTATTGCGACAATCAGATGTCTCACTACTGGACCCACCGAGCTGGCTCAATGACCATATTATTGGGTTTGCCTTTGAATATTTTGCCAACA
>PVJA010007185.1:0-69688 GCA_004027025.1 Myocastor coypus | reverse complement strand
AACAACTATGATGAAGACAACATGCAAAGTATTAATTACTGTAAAATTAATTAATTAATTAAAAAATAAAAATAAGCTATCAGTGTGACAGCAGCAAAAAGCAAAAAGAAAAGTACGTGGGGCCCACAGTGTGACCAGTGCAGCAGCAGTAGTCACTGAGACAGGGGTAGTGTTTAGGGTTTTGGGCCTACAGAGTGGTCTTATCCGTATCTCGTATCTTGCTCTGGGGGCTGTTGATGGTCCTTGGGAACATGGTTGATTGGTTGTCGAAGGGCTGCTCTATTCTCTCTCTGTTTGCTTTCCCTAGTTTAAAGTAAACATACCACCCAATAAAATATACTTTATAACTTAGAAAGAAAATGTTTTTCTTACAATAGTAGGAAAGCAGATGCCATAGGTTGGAGATGTTTGCTGGCCAGTTGGAGAACAGTACCATCCCGCTTGCACTTGTTAGTTTTCTTTTTGTCATGCATCCCTGCTTCTCACTAGTCCTGGTTTTGAAGATAGTTGGTTTATTCTGCAAGCCAGCCTCGAGCTCTTGCTAAGTGTCCTGCATTGTTGTAGGTCCAGCAGCAAGATGAGCATAACCAGCCTGTCCAGAGCAGTGATGGGGATGTCAGGGGCTTCTGGTAAGGTGAGACCAGGGAAGGACCCTCAGTATTCTGCTGCTGCTGCTGCTTAAGAAATCAATGCGAATTTAGTGGCATAAACCAACACAAATGTCCCCTACTGTCCTAAAGGTCAGAGGTCTGAAATGAGTGGAAGTTAAGGTTCAGGCAGGGCTGGATTTCTTCCAGTGGTGACAGAGAGAGCCTGCTTTCTTACTGCCCCCAGCTTCTAGAGGCTGCCTGCTTCTTTCAGCTTATAGCCCTGGTCTCCACATTCCAGGTCCTCTGACCTCTGCTTCTGCTATCGCATCTTCTCTGACTCTTCTGCTCCCCTCTTCCACTTTTAAGAACCCCAAGATGATGTTGGTGCAGCTACATAATTTAGGATAAGTCCTGATTTTGTGGTCCTAACTATGCTGCAACATCCCTTTTGCCTTGGAAGGTGACATTTATAGGTTCCAGGGATTAGGGCATTAGCACGTGAACAACTTTGGGGGAGTCTTATTTTTTGTATTATTGCCACCTGCTTAGCCTTTGGGGAGCTGTCCAGGAAGACAAGAATGGCCTCTGATTTCAGACAAAGAGCATCTAAGCTGACATGGTCACTGGAGTGGATAAAGAGGAGCCTAGGCTCTAGGGGAACTCAGTACAGTGGGGGTGTATTAGTCAGTCGCCGCTGAGTTATAGTGCAGAAACAAGCCACCTCTCAAATCTCAGGGTACTATGGAAGTGCACAGTTACTTTTCAATGGCTCCAGGAAATAGGCCAAGGAGCAGCCCTTGTCCCAGACGTGCCAGACTTGCTTGAGCATAAAGTTGTAGATGGCAAAACTTCTGCCTGAGAATGGCAGAGATCTTTTCCACTAACATTTCACTGATTGAAGCAAGCAAGTCAAGTCACATGGCCAAACAGAGCCTCCCAGGGACAAGAAGTCAGGTTTCCTTCCAGGAAGAGGCGGTGAATAACCAGAACAGGAAAAGAATCCTATGGGGGGAGGGGGGGACCGGTGTGTGGCAAAAAGCTGCGTGGAGTGGCCAGAAGCCAAGCAGTGTGGAAGGCTAGGTCATCAAGGACTTCTGGGGCCAGTTTCAGCTTCAAAACACAGGCTCTGGGAGGGCAGGAACCAGAGCTCTGCCTCATCATTCTAGCCCTGGCCTTGTCAGCCTTTATTCATGGTTACTCTTCCCTAATAAAATCATAACACCACAGGCACACTGTTCTGTGGTATGTGCATATCTGGGCTTTGTATGTAAGAGCAGTAACATATTTTTCTGCCCCTAAGAGTTCATACTCACCCCTTTGGGTGATATTGGCCTCTGCTGAAAATGTATGTCCCAGTTCTATCAATACCTGGGCTTTGGAATTGTTGTTGTATTTTTTTTTTTTTGAAAGAACTGGCAATGGAACCCAGGACTTTCATATTGAACTATATCCTGAGTCCTTTAAAAAACTTTAAAAGTTTGAGACAAGGTCTCCTAAGTAGCTAAGTTGTCCAAGCTGGGCTGGAACTTGGGGTCCTCTTGCTTCAGTCTCTCAGAATGTGTACGAGGTTTTAATTAATTCTTGGATTCAGTAGACTTCAGTCACACCTGTGAGTTAAAGCCAGTAGCTAGCTTTTGTTAAATTGGCATGCCTAAGCCCTGCTTGCTGCCTTAGCTAAGCTCAGTGTGGCCAGCACTGATGGCTGAAGCAAACATCTGAGGTGTAGAGGGTCAGGGGGTAGGCGGGAAAGGATTTGATAGGAGGGAAGACCTCATTATATATCTACCCATTGCTTGGCAGTGTGTTCAAACACTGAAATTGTACACAGTGATGCAAAACTATTGTGCTCAGGGGCCAAGGGTTCAATTCCTGGGCCTGCCATACCAGCTATGCCCCTGGGGGCATTGAGATGGCAATTGAGACTGAGCATGGTGGTGCATGCCTGTAATCCCAGATCTTGGGAGGCTGTAAATGGTTAGATCACTATGAATCCAATCTAGTAGTGAGAGCCTGAGCACCCTGTAGACCCTTCCCTAAAAAAAAATTAAATAAATAAAATAAAATAAATATGATTGTTTAAAATTTAGCACAGCAGGGGGCCAGGGAGATAGCTCTGTGGCAAGTGCAGGGTCATGAGTTCAAACCCCAGTCCTGCAAAATAAATAAATAAATAAATAAATAAATAAATAAAATTTACCACAGCAAAAGACATATTAGCATTAATTTTCCCTGGAGTTGTTGCCCTCACTTTAAACACAATTATTCTGTTAGTCTTGCCACTTTCTGAAGCAGTTTGTAAGTCCTCTTTCATGAATGTCTTCAGCTGCACTGTGATAGCTGTCTTGATGTTCCAAATTGATTCAAAACATTTCCCTTTCATGGTCAGTTTGACTTTGGGGGAAAGCCAGAAGTCTCATAATGCCAGATCTGCTGAATAAGCCAGTTGAAAACACACCGAGTTTTTATTTAATAGAGGCGATCAAATTGGGATGATTTAAAAAACAGCCATGAAGGTTTTTTTTTTTTTTTTTCCTTTGTGGGGCTGGGGTTCGAACTCACAACCTTGCACTTACGAGGCAGGCACCTGTGCCATGGAGCTGTCTCCCCAGCCTCAGCCATGAAGATTTAAATAAAAATTCATTCTGCTTGGGAATGGCAGGGATCTCCTCCAGCAATATTTAACTTGTCAAAGCAAGTCAGGTCCCTTGGCCAACGAGGGCCTTAGAATATTTCTTCTTGCTTTGCACTGTCTTTTACTATAATGTTCTTAAAACATTCACTATATTTTCCCATCAATTTCTACATGTCTTTGCCCTTTTAGAAGCTTTTTTTCTCCAACATAATGCGCCCATACCTATGTTTCAGTGCAGTCTAAGAAGCTTGACTACATCTTCTCTGTGGCTATAGTCTTATTTTTTAAAAAAAAAATATTTTCATGTATTGACTAATTTGGTACAAGGTCTCACTATGTAGCTCAAACTTGTAGTGACCCTCCTGTCTCAGCCTCTCCAGTGCTGATATTAGAGGAATGTGTCACAGGTCCTTGCCCTTACCAGGCAGATGCTTTACTGAGCTATCTCCCCAGCTCCTGTGGTATCATTTTGTCCCCTACAAAATCCCTGTGTTGAAACCTGTCTCCGTTAGTCTTCTCTTGTTGCTAGGACACATACCTGACACTCAAAATGAAGGAAGGAAAGGTTTATTTAGCTCCCAGTTACTGGAGGTTTTAGTCCAGCCTTGGCTTGGTCCAAAGCAGTGTGGCACAGAGCAGAGAGCAGCCTCTTATGCCAGAGGCAAAGAATAAGAAAACAAAGGGAGTGGCAGCAGCTCAGGCAGCTAGCTAGCCTCTCTCCCTTCCTTACATTGTAATGCAAATGACCTGCCCAGGGCAGGTGCAGCATCCACACCCAGAGAGAGTAATCAATCACAAACTCCAGAAGCCTGCCCAGCCCAGGACTGCAGGAGGCTTTAGGGGAACACCAAGATGCGAACAGTAACACCTAATCACAGCATGAAGGCTTTTGGAGGTCACTAGGGCCTGCTGGCAGAGCCTTCACTAGGGAGCTGAGAACTGCCAAGAGGCCTGGAGAACTCCTGGAGGCCTCTCCTGCAATGTGAGGGCACAGCAAAAAGGATCCTATCAGCTGAGCAGTAGCAGGCTCTTTGCAGACCCCAATCTGACTGCACCACCAGTTGGAGACTTCTCAGACTACAGAATTATGAAAAAAAAAAAAAGGAAGGCCAGCAATATGGCTCAGTGGTCTAAAGCGCCTGCAGAGGAAACTTAAGGCCAGCACTGAGATCGCTCCTCAATCCCTGGCACCACATGCTGCACACCCCCACCCCAGGGCAGACTGAGCCAGCCATAGCACAAACAAATAAATGAGGTTTAAGAGAAATTAAAAAAAAAAAAATCTTTAAAAAAAAAGGATTTATGAGAAATAAACTCTGCTTATAAACTGCCTAGTGGATTGTACTTTTTAAAGTAACAGCCAGAATGAACCAGGACAGCTGTCAGCATCAATGGCCGGCACCATTCTCAGGCTAACGTTTGTTCTTCTATTTATTTTTTTGCCCTGATGGGTAATGAACTCTGACATGCCTGACAAGTGTTCCACCACTGAGTACTGAGTGCTTCTGTATCTTAAATTCTTACAGCTTCTCTCTTCTGGGAAATCCTCCTCAGCTGTCCAATCTAAGTCCACACTGCTGTTATCTAAGCTCTGGGCAGCTAGCTATAGGCTCCTTCTAGAGATTCTTTCCAGGCTCTTGTCATGCTGAACAAAGAGCAGGTCAAAACAAGCACAAAAGGTAGTTTAAAGGTAGGAAAAGAAATATGTTCTGTAGAGTGAGTGCAGGTCAGTTAAATGTAGAGGGAGAAGTACACACAGTGCAGTGAAGTAGGCCACCAAAGAAAGAGGGCACAGTGACAGAGCCTAGTAGGCCCAGCTTTTGTGTTTCCCACTCCTCACACTCATGTCTGGGCTGAGCCATCCAGTCAGAAGCTTGCTAGAGTTCTCATAGGAAGTGAAGCTGGCACTCTCTGGTCCTGGGTCCAGGACTTTAGAGCATAGGCCCTGGATCTCTGATACACAGGTCACACTCACTTGCCCAGATGGCTGGCCACACCCTCTTTTCTTGCCTCACTCATCTCACCATAGGGGGCCAGTTATTCTCTCTTTGTTATGGTTTTAGAAACAAGAGGACAGATGCCAAGTGAAGGTCTATGAAGCTGTAGAGGAATGGTGCCAGGCTTTGTGCTTTGGTTTTTTTTTTTTTTTTTTTTTTGTAACCTCACTTTTGGTCTGGGATAGGGTCAGAGGTCAAGGGTCAGAGGTTGTTAGGGTTAGGGTTTACCCTATTTGTCTGTTCAGTGATGATCCATGATCATCCTCAGAGGTTGGTTGTGTGCCAGGCAGTTCTGGGACCTGGTGATGCAATACTGGCTGGAGAACATCTTCCCCAAGGGATTAGAAATGTTCAAAGACATGCAAGTCTGTGGTAGAAGTAATAGTGGAAATGCCAGGCTGTGACTCACACCAAGGTTGGTTAGTCAGAAGGGGTCAGCCCTCAGACATGAAGAGCTGCGCTGTTAGACTTCTTTGCCCTGGACTTGAGCAAAGATGAGGATTTCACTGAGTGTAGAGACCAAGGAGTTATGGGGGAATGTTTGAATTCATTGATTTGGCATTCTTATTTACTCACTAGGAAAAAAGCCTTCCTTCACTCAGCATGTTATTACTGCTCAGTATTTGTGTGTAAGGTGGGCAGTTGGCAGACTCTCACACACAGACTTTTAAAGCCTTTCCCTGTGAACGTGGTGATTCAGAGGCAGAGGAGATGGCCACACAGTGACATGAGGGTTGTTGAGCCCAGAGTCCTTCCTTGGCCTACTGCCCCATAGGATGCTTCCTGTGCTCACCCTGCTGTTCCTTCTGTTCTTGCCACACTGGGCTTTTTGCTCTTGCTTGAGCAGCCTTGTGTCCCATCCAGGAAGCTCATTCTGCAGCCTGCATGGCCCATCCTGACTCAGCCCTGCACAAGGCCCCCCCTGGCCCATCCCACCCCACCTCTCTCCCATTACCTTCTCTTTTGCTTTTGAAACAGGTTGTGTGTTTACTATCTGCCTTTCCCACTTACTTGTGAGCACAGGGAGAGGATCTTGTGTTCATCACTCTATCCCCAGCTCCCAGAAGCTACCAGTGCAGGGCACTCACAATTCAATTACTGGCAAGTCTTACTATTGGTTGAGAGAAAATAAGGCTCCTGTATGTAATTCATTTGATGCTTAAATGTTCTTTTGAAAAGGCATTGCTTGTTCTGGGGTATTTGTATGTTTGAATGTTTAGAGCACAGATCAATACTTAAAAGTGCAGAAGCTGTGAATCGTTTAATCTATACACTTGTGTCAGGTCAAGAATATTGCTCTCAGAATGTGCAGAGCAGCTATGGGGTGTCTTTCTCAGGTATGTTATTGCAGGTCAGTCACATCCAAAGTCACCTCGGGCCTTTGTACTTGACTCCTTTGGGCTTAACTAGTTCTCTCTTCCCCTTCCATCCAGATCAGAGGCCATGGTCCAGCACTCAGCTGGCCTCTTGCGGAGTGGTGATAGTGCCCAGTGAGGTCTAGCTAGGTAGCTTCCCTGCCCACAGGTGAGCGTTGTGTCAGGCTTCTTGACCAAGGTTGGCTCATGGCTCTTTAGTCCCACTCCTTCTATGAAGCAAACAGAGCTAAGCGCATTTCCACCACATTTTAACAGAATCCAGGCATTTCCATTGAAGATTTTGTTCTGTAGCAATAGAAATTATATTTTTTACAAAGCACAAAGTCTGGAGAAAAGTACATGCAAGAATAATTTCATTTTCCAACTGACACATCTAAATACAAATCAGAACTCCATGTATTTGTGCATGCAAGTTTATTTGAAACACCTTTACATGTGTTGGACTAAGGACAGACTTGGCTCTCCTGTAATCCTTGAATGGGGTCAGGGGTTTCATGTTACCTGAGGATAAGTGAATGGGAATACTTTCAAACATTCCCCTTTATTAGTGGTCAATAATAAAACTGCAATTCAATTAAAGATTTAAGTAACTGAAAAAATAATGCCGGAAACAGTTAATCAAACTATTTCCAAACTTAAGAACCCATGTGGACAGAACAAAAGATTTATAGCCATCTCGACACAGGCCGGGAGGACGCGCAGAGACAGAAAGTCTGGCACCGCCTAAGGATGGAGCATGCGCCGTGTGCTGTTTTGTGTAACCTGGTTTTAATCATTTTCCAGAAATGTTTCCAAATTAGAAAGAGGGAGACCTTTGAAATATATTAACATGACAAAATTCTTCTGTTTGAGGTCAAATCAGACTTCACAACTCAGACTAAGAAAATCCTGCATAGACTTAGTACTGTTCTTCTAGCCAGCCCTTAGTGTTTCCGTTTTTTTTTTTTTTTTTTTTTTAAAGAATTTTAATTTTTTTTTTCTTGTTTCAGAACTTTTTATTTATTTTTATGGCTGGCTCAGCCTGCCCTGAGGGGCAGGGCTGGTGCAGCATGTGGTGCCAGGGATCGAACCGCAGTCCTTGCAGCTGCCTAAGCTTTCCTAAGCAGGTGCTTTAGACCACTGAGCCATCCTGCCGGGCCCAGTATTTCCTTTTATATGACGTAGAGTTTTCTTTTTTGGGGGGCTAGTACCAGTGATTGAACTCGGGACTTTGGGCCTGCCAGGCAAGTGCTTGTGCCACTGAGCTATATCCCTAGCCTGCTGATGTAGAATTTTCTGCCTTTCCATTGATAAATTGAAAAACAAAAAAGCCTAAGCACATATGACTTTATGATGAAAAATAAAGTTATCTCATAGTGGGCTACAACTTCTGAACAATTTTTTTTTTTTTTTTTTTTTGGTGGTATTGGATCAAACTCAGGACCTTACACTTGCCAGCAGGTGTTTATGCTGCTGAGCCATTTCTCTGGCCCACTTTAGGATATATAGGCTTTATGAGTTAAAGTCACAGCAGAGATATCATTAGGACTAGGCAATGGTCAGGTCTGCAGGTCCAAATGACTGGATCAGAAATAACTCTCATGGAGCTAGACATTGTACAGCTTATGAGCCCACCACTCTGGAGGCTGACACATGGGCCTTGTGGTGAATTGCTAACTGGTCAACTTGTAACACTCAGGTGAACTGAACCAGAATGGCACTGGGTGTGGGAAGCCTACCTGAGAATTGTCTGCAGCATGAAAGGCAGAACTAGAATAAGCTGTGGAGAGGCCATTAGGGAAGCTGTTTGGAGAAGCTGTTGGGACTGCTGGGAGCTACCTGTTCTCTTGGACTATTCTTCTGGGGGACCTTGTCATGCTGGCTTTCCTGATGAACTTGTCTGCTTTCATCAGAGGATCTTGGGGCCTCACTGTCGCTGAGAATGGTTACGGTTCACTTTGGAGGAGCTCTGGTCTTCACCTTGAGCATCAATTGTTTCCGGGGGAAAGATAGCACATTGCCCAGTCTCCTGGAGAATTTTGTGTGTCGGCTTCCCTGAACTAGCTTTCCTCATTGCTGGAGGAGCTCGGGACCTCACTGTTGCTGAGGATGGCTGTGGTACCTTTGGGTGAGCGCTGATGGTTACCTTGAGCATTGCTTCCGAGCTCCAGTGCAGATCCTTTAGTCTGCTAGCACAGATCCTTTATCTATCCTATTGGTACAGAATTTCTAGCATCCACCCCTGGATCTGCATGAGACGCTGTCATGGGCTCTCGACCTCCAGCTGACCTGTGGAAGGCATTGGTATGAACTCTAGGCCTTTAGCTGGACTCATATAGGACAATAGGATCCAGACTTCAGATGGACACTTTGGTCTTTAGTGTGTGGTATGTGATTCTATGGGCAATTTATTATAAAATCTTATAAAATGTGTCCTGTATTGTTTTGATCCCCTTGCAAAAGCCCCAAACTACAACAAGCCTAGTAATTGGAACTTAGTGAGAACATGACTCAAAATATAAACTGAGAAATGGATCGGGGGGATAGCTTATTGCAAAAGCACCTTGAATTCAATCCCTAGTACTGAAAAAAAAATTAAGAGACCCTCACAAAGGACCATAGCTTCACAAAGCCCAAGATGCACACACCTGTATTAATTACATATGAAGAAACCACCATGATCCAGTGACAGAATTCAGGTCTAAGATGAAAACCATAATCAACATAGGGATTATATTGGACTTACAGTACATTGAAGACAGGCATTATATTGGACTCAGAAGTTCCACAGATAACTCTATTACAATGTTTATGCACTAGTGTTACTAAAATGGATAGGTTGCCCAAACAGGTTTACTAAATGCCACAAACAGGGGCAACAGGAGCCACAACTAATCCCAGGTATCAACTGGAGAAAAGGCAGAGGTGGAAGAAGACAATGGTGTGTGGACAAGAACCACAGAAAAGCAGTACAGAAACAGAGAGGGCAGGCAAGGGTGTCTGACAGGAGCAGCTGCAAAGCTCTGCGACTGCCAGTGAGCAACTTGGCTGCGGTTCCTGGCTCCTCTCCCTGACGTCCACCTGGAAAGACCTTGTTTGATGGGCATGAAAAACCATTATTTAAAAAAGAAAAATGAACAGTCAATTTTATTTATGTATTATATAAAAAGATTTACACCAGTCTGGCCTTTAACATGTAAAAAGTAAATATCCATTCACAAAATTAAATATAAGAAAATACAAAAGCAGACTGAATTATCAAAAAAGAAAACTTTTATTTATCACTAATACAATTAGTTTTCCTGATTATTACCCATAGTCAGTGTCACCTAAAATACAGGAACATCTATATAGACCCTCTTTCTCTACATATTAAGACCAATGAACTCAGATGATGCAGAGCTGGGCTTGTTAAATTACTGTTTGTTTTAGAAACTCTACCATTTGAAGGAAGTAAGACGAAGATTTATGCAGCAGAGATCTTACACAATAACTTAAAAGGTTAAAAGCTTGTAGTGATAAAATAATCCTGTGCACCCTTCTCAGTAGTTTGAGGAAAATGGCCTTTTTGTAGATCCCAGATCCCCCCAAAACACAACCAGTCACTGAAGCAACTGGCTTAGTTCATTTGCTGTATGGCTGGTTGTGGTGCATTTCTGGTGAATAAGTCAACAGAACAATCATGACCCAGAGGTGAAGCAGAGCCTAAAAAAAGAAAAAGCAATTTGCGGATTAGCCAGTTAAGTCCGTATTTCTTGAAGATCCCCGTGCATTGCACCAAGAGTAGCACACCTTCTCTGTCTTTGTGTCCCCTCTGGGGCAACTGAGCAGGAAACATGGTGGGAACTCAGTTCTTCCTAGATGAATGAGGGGATGGGGAGCCAACACTCAGTGAACTCAGTAATCAAGGGCTGCTAAACCTAGAGTTCATAGGGTTTTTTTGTTTTTTTTTTCTGTAGTGGGGACTGAACTTGGGACCTTGTGCTTGCCAGGCAGGTGCTTATGCTGCTGAGCTATCTCCCTGGCCCTGAGTTTCCAGTTGAGAGGAATGAAACCCTGAGCATCAGCACATGTCCAATAAGCACATGTGTGAGTAAGTAACCAATCAAGTGATATATGGAATGGCATGGTCAGAACTGACAGAACTGGAAAGGCTTTGTCAAACAGTAATGGTTGGTACTTTGAGAGGCTAGCCAGGCATTGGTCAAGAGGAGTAAGAAAATACTCTTTTTTAATTTACTTTTTAAGACAGGGTCTTGCTGTGTAATTCATGCTGGCCTTGAATTCACTATGTAGCCCAGGCTGATTGCAGATTCACAGCCTCTCCCTCAGCATCCCAACTGCTAGGATTACAGGCATGTGCCACTGTGTCCACTGGGAAAGTAATCTTGACAAGAGCAACGTGTATAAGAGTTGATTCAGGGCACAGTATGCAATCCACAGCAACCAGCTTCCTCTAGGTGTCTCAGGGTAGTACAGGAAGGAGGGGAGGCTCCTCCTCAGGGCCTCACCACCACAGCTGTGGTGCACAGTGTCTGGCTGGCTGACAGGTAGTTCCCATACCTGTGAAGTCAACCCCTGGGTGGATTCCACACCCTTTCTGATGCTGTTCTTTTTCTTGTTCTTTCTACTTTCTTCTTAAAAACGTTTTATTTAGAGGAGTAATTCCCCCCTCTAGTGGATCAAGAAATTTTTCTCGAGTAGAGTTTTATTCTCAAGAGAGCAGGGAGTGCCTCCGGGCCCAGGGACATGTGAGAGAGCAGCCTAGCACTAGCACATGCTAAGATATCTGAAGGAAAACAGTCAGTCTTGGCATCCTTCCAGGAAGCAAAGCCACACCCATGACAGCACCAAGGGAAATGGCAGCAACTGTTGTGTATTGTTTTTAGCAGTAGAGTAGCTTAAAGATGGAGCAGAGCCTTTGAGAAGTTTTATCCTAAACATAATGAATTGTTAACTTGTAATTTTTAAAAAACAAATTATAGTACCCTAGGGTGGTGGTACAATCTGGACTCTGGAGGCTGATACAGGATCGCTGTGAGTTCAAGACCAGCTTGGGCTACAAAGTGAGCTCAAGGCCAGCCTGAACTGCATAGTGAGACCCTATCTCAAAAAGACTGGAAAAAACTCACCCCCAAAATTTAAAAAAATTTATACATACATACATACATACATACATACATACATGAATCCTATCCTCCAAAATTGTTAAAATACCAATGAGGTCAGCAAATGAAAAAGAAAATGAGTTAAAAATCACACGCGGCATTATTTTTTCCATGCAAGTTTACTCACCATATATATAATTACAAACAGTCGTGCTATGGGATATCTTCGGAGAAAAATTCCCAGACGAATACTGTGCAAGCAGGTGGGGAAGAAAGAAGAAAGTTATACTCACAACCGATCCTCCTGTTAGTATTTAATGGTATCTTTAGCTATTTAGGTGGTCACCACAGAAGGGTCTCTAGGTTAAAAGATTACATAAAACCTTTATCACAGACATGTCAGACAGAAATGTCATAGTTAACACTTCATCATTATTGCAGGTGGCTGTTGCCACAAGATAGAAGGGATTCCTTGAAATTCTACAGTCACAGTTATTAAAGGAGGTAAACCTGGTCCCTTTTTAAATCATTTTTAAAGACAAAAGAGATAAGTCACATGCCTAGGAAAGAAGTCCGCTTGGCATGGACTTGCAAATAGCCTTCAGGAAGCTTCTGCATGGATCTGTACTGCTAAGAACACAGAGCCATGGAAAACCCAGCGGACGCTTAAGGAAGTAGGTACGGGAACGGTGTGATGTCCCACCTTGGAGTTTCTGCCTCTTGTAACAGTCTGTCCGTATCAAGATGGACACACGCACATGCAAATACACACTTCCGCTTCCTTTACTGCCACTAGCCCAACAGACTACAGCTTCTATAAAAACTAAGTATCAAACAAATGGAGAACTGAAATACATTTGGAGATAAAGACATCTCATCCTAGTCCTATGGCTTCAGGAATCCTAACATATCATTCTTACTTTTAATATTATAGCTCTACTTAGACACAGGTAGTAAAAACTATAATATGTAACAGTTCATTAAGATGTGTTTAATAAATATTAACAGAAAAAAGGTGTAACTGGCTACTCTGATGTGAACTTCATCAAGGCTATATGTACACTATTAAAACATTTTCTATTACAAAAATTTTACATACATGTGTAACAAATTCTAGACACTATATGTATGAAATAATACACTAAAATGAATACTGTTGATAAAATACACAATGGATTCTTTCACATAAAAGAGACTTTCTCAATGAGATTTAATGAGTTTTTTTAATAGAGTTTACTGCACAAAGAAGAAAATGGGCAGGGTTAATCATCCTCAATGAAGTGTGGGCACTGTCAGACCTTTTTTGTTTTTTTTTCCTTCAGCACCAGGGGTCCAACTCAGAACTTTGCGCTTGCCAGTTAGGTGCTTAGGCCACTGAGCTACATCCCCAGCCCTGTCAGACCTCTTGAACCAACTACATGACACTGAAATATCACTCAAGGACTCATGAAAACGTCACCTTAAATATCAGCTCTGTCACACAGAATACCCTGGGTGTGTAATAGCTGATGGCCTGTCCCTTGCCCTTACCGGCATCACTTACCTAAATTGGTCAATGGAACTAGCAGCTTTGCGAACTTTTCCATACATCCCTGCCAAGTTAGTTTCTGAGTCATTAAAAAGAACAGGAACATTTCGCAGACGCGTGCCTATTTAAATAAGAGGAGATTTAGGGTACATTGCCATTAAGAGCTGGAAATTATCACACATGGAAGACATTCTCAATGCTAACTTCCTAACCATTACATGCAAAGTAGATGAAATAATAAAGATAGATAAATTCATTACAGAGAGTTTAAGTTTCCATATGCCTAAAATTTGTTTTATATAAGAAAATTTTAGCCAAAAGAAAGTGTTTATAAATACCCAGCACTGTGGAGAGTCAGCACTGGTGAGCTCTGCTCCTGACGTAGCTCTCTGCAGGCTGAGGACCCCAACTTCCCACACCCCGACCAGCCTCACCCAGTGCCTCTGCACTTCCCTCTCAGGCCTAAGGAGCAGCTCAAACTCAGCAGGCCCAGTATTAGGATTCTGACGCCTCTCTCTCCCTACAACCTTCCTGGCTCTCCCTGTTCCAGCCATGACAAGTACCTCTCCCTTTGCCCTGTTCAAAATCCTTCACTCCCTCCCCTCAATCACCACAGCCAGTCTACCAGCAAATTATCAGCTCTGAGTAAGTCCTCCAAACACTCCATGTCCCACTACTCTTCAGAACTGCTACCTCTCATTCAGCTCAGTGCATGGCTCCCCTGCTCCCAGCCTCTACTCTTAACCCTCTGCAGTTTATTCTTCTCCTTTGTGGAGCCAGGGGTTGAGCATGGGGCCTTTTGTCTGTTAGACAAGTGCTCTACCAGAAGCCACATCCTGAGAGGATGGCAGCTAGAGCATCCTGACAAGGCACAAGCCTGGCTGCAGATCTGCAGAGCAAGGCCTTCTGCAGGCCCACACAGTCCCTGGCACCTCATGCGAACTGCTCTAGCCACACTGGTCTCCTCACTGTGCCAGAGGCTCTGTCTGTCTCTCTGCCAGAACTCATTTTTTCCAGACCTCCTCATGTTCATGTCCTTTCCCTTTGGGACTTTAATAAATAAAATGGCTTTTTCTTTTTTTGTATTTTTAGGGAAGGGCCTATGGGCCATTCAGGGTCTCACTACTAGATCAGGCTTGTAGAAATCCGTCTGTTTACAGCCTCCCAAGAGCTGGGATTATAGGCATGCACCACCACAACCCAGTCTCAACTGCTATCTCAGTATGCCCTGGGGGCAGGGCCAGCATGGCAGGCCTGAGGATGGAACCCCCAGTGTCTGCTTGCAGACCTTTTAATCTGTTAAGCTATTTGGCTAGCCCTAAAATGGCATTTTCAATGAGATCTCCTTTAACCACCATAATTACATGAGAATATAATTATAATCTCACATTTGCGACACATGGCTCTTTAATTTTTTTATCCTAGGACTTGGGAGTTGGAGGCAGAATTATCATTAGACCAGCTTGAACTACAGAGGCCGCATCCTATCTCAAAAAATTTTGTTTTAGATTTTTGAAGTCAAAGACTAAAAGATGTGCTGAATAACTATTTGTAGAGTTTATTTGGTTCTAAAATTAAAAATGATTTACTGATGCTTACACTATTTTTTAATATTTATTCCTAGAATCTATAGATTTCTGTTAAAATTACAGAGCATGGCCTCATGGTTTCTTTTCCCCTGTATTTAGGACTGGGTCTACAAGGTCTACACGGTGTCATACCTAGATTGGACTTGTAGTGATTCTCCTGTTTTCAGCTTCCCAAGTGCTGGGATTACAGGTGTGGGATGAGCATGCTGGAATCAAACTCTGCCCAAGCAGGTGCTTTATAGTCTGCTGAGCAATCAGGCTGGCCCATGAGCTATTTTTATATATTTTATTTTATTTGGTACAAACTTAGGACCTTGCCCTTGCCAGGTAGGCACTTATGTCACTGAGCTAACTCCCTAGCCCCATGTATGTGAATTGTACACTAGTGCTACTACTGTAATTATTTGCTGTAAGGCGAATTCTGCTTCAAGTTTCCCAAAAGCTCCTGTCTACTAGGTAACTTGCCCTGCTGCGGTCATCTTGTTAAATGTCTCAAACATTGCCATATGATCATCAAGCCCAGGCCTCTCTCCAGGCCTAGCCCCTAGATGGTCAGTCCCCAGTGCACTATGCATCTCCTGATGATTATTCTAACAGCTCATGGCCCAGGTCCATGGGTAACAAAATCAGGTGTGGCTGGATGATGTTTCTTTTCAAACAAAAATGGTCTTTTTGTAATTTTTCAAAACCTTGCCTTCCACATTTGCTCTTGAGTTACCTTCGCCAGAGTCAATTGCAGACATGTTAATCGAGGACCCATTGCTGGTGCTCGCAGAGGCAGAGCTCATCTGCTGCTCAAGGCGCTCCAGCTGGAAGACCAGGGAGTTCTTCTCCGTGCTCAGGCTCTCCAGCATGGTCTGCTTCTGGATGAGGGTCTCTGTCAGCTGATGCAAGCGGCTTTCGAGCTCTGACTGACTGCTGTTACTCAGTGTTTTATTGGTAAGCTGGAAGGCAAAGTGTTCATAAAATTATTAGGTAAAATGAAAGTCATACAGTATGTAAGTCACCTTGCTATATTTTCCAAAGGAGCTGTAGCACTAAATCCAAACTCTGGTGATTCTTTTAATGTCTATGCATGTAGTTTTCAAATTATTATAATTTTATGGGACAAAAAAACAGCACTTAAGAAATATAAGTGAGGTGTGCTGGTGGAGTCTGTAAGGCGTACTCTGAGGATTAAAAGTTGGAGCCCAACCTAGGTAACCTACCAAGACCCAGAAACACATAAAAAGGCTGAGAACATTGCTCAGTGCAAAGGCTCTGGGTTCAACATACACATACACACACACACACACACACACACACACACACACACACACACACACGTAATAGAATACCAGGTGTGGTGTCACACCTGAAATTCAGGCTACTCAGCAGGCTGAAGCAGGAAGATGGTAAATTTGAGGTTAGCTTGAGTGACTTGGTGAGATTCTGTCTCAAAATTCTGAAAAAGGGCAGGGGTGCTACATCTGAGTATGAAGCTTAGTACTTTGCAGGTTCAATCTCCAGTGTTTGAGGGAGGGAGGAAACCAAATAGAATGGGATATTCTCTGATACTCACCTAACACATGGTATAAGAGTCTTTTTTTTGAGAAATCTGCCTGGATTTTTATGCCTAAATGCATGCTGAGTATTGAGAAACAATGCAAACTGGTTTTTTTTTTTTTTTTTTTTTTCTTTTACTGTAGAACCATGATAAAGCATTTGAAAGCACATCTTCACAAGTCACGGATCTAATTGCTCAACTGGGATCCCAATGCCTCCTCCTGCACAGCTGTGATGCTCACACTCAGGTCTTCATTCCTGCCCTGCAGTTTTCTATCTACCTGAACTCAGGACAAAACAATATTTTCATCACCACAGAAAACCACTACCCTAATTTCTACCAGCAGAATTTGTTTTTGCCTATTTTTGGATTCCTATAAATGTCTATGTGAACATTTAAAGTGAAAGATTTGCCTAAATTCTTACATAGTCTTCTTTATCTTCCAAGGGGCCTTGGAACTTGTTTATCCACTTACCTGTTGACAGACATTTGGGTTCCTTCCCGTCCTGCTGTTCATGAACCCCCATTATAAATGCTCATATACAAGTCTTTGGTGGACATATACCTCATGGGTATCTAGTCACAGGACAGACAGATGCGAACATTACCAGAAACTGTGGTTCTGTACAGTAGTTGTGCTGCTGCCTGAATGACTGCACCACCACAGAAGGGACCTGCAGTGCACTGGGGATTCACTGATAACACGCGGGCATGGCCAGGCTACCTGCAGCCCTGCTTGTGGTATGGAATGGTCCACACTGGTCAGCCTGAGTGCCTGTTCCTGTGCGTATCTGACCTGCCTATGACTTCTTCAGAGAGGGCTCTACCCAAGTCTCTTGTCCATCAAAAAACAGATTGTGCATCTTTTTATTAATAGGAATTCTTTTGATTATCAGTCCCTTGTTTGATACATGTTATAAATCTCTCAGTTTGTGGTTTTCTTTCTTTCATTCTTTTTTTTTTTTTTTGTCTTTTTGAGACAGGGTCTCACTATGCAGTTCAGGCTGGCCTTGAGCTCACTTTTGTAGCCCAGGCTGGTCTCAAACTCACACCGATCCTCCTGCCTCAGCCTCCCAAGTGCTGGGATTATAGGCGTGTGCCACCACGCCCAGCACCTTTCTTTCATTCTTGTACTGATAACTTCTGATGTGCAGAAAATTTTTAATATCCTATGAAGAAAGGAAGAACTTCCTCTAAGATGCAAAAAGATTCCCAGATTCTTTCTCCTGGGTTTTACAGCTTAGTTGTGGTTTTATCACAAATTACTTATTAGCTTTACAAATCTAATAAGGGACAACAATTCCAGCTTATTATGCCTCATGTTTTTCTACTCTCATACAGAAGTTTAAAGAATGGAAAAAAAAAAAAACATTCAAACTGTCAACTGGCTTTTTTTTTAAACCAACAAGTTGTTCTCCTAGGAGGACCAAAAGTGTAATCAATCCCATACAGACTTGCACAGAATTCTGCTGTAGGCTCCAGACCTTAAACTGAATCCTTCGGTCTCCAGCATGCAGATGCCTTCTGCACACTTCCTAACCCATCTCCTCGGACTCTGTGCCTGACCATCATAAGCCAATCTTGGAATCTCTTACGTCTTTGTACATCTTGTGTTATATCTGTATCTCCAGTGAAACCCCGACTAATACAATTAGAAAGTGTTTGATTTCAAATGCTGTGGATTACACTTTTGTGGGCATGAGTCTAACTATCCTTGTAAAAAGCAAGAGATATACAAAATAAAAAATCAGTGCAGCCAAAAAAAAAAAAAAAGTGTAAACAAACAGAAGTAGCATTTTTATTCACTCAGAATAAATCTTAACTGACTCTAGCAGGACTGTAACACCTAAAGATGTTAATTTCTTTTTAAATTGTGTAAATTAACTTCCTCCTAGTAGACGAAAGTTTTTTATTGTTTTCTGTTCTAGGTAAATGAACAATCTTTCAAAGAAATTCTTCTATGATTAAGTCTTTATTTATGAGAATAGTACAAAGCTGAGACTGTACCACAGGCTTTCAATTCAATCTGAGCAACAAAAAGAAAACTAAATTTCTAATAAATATTTAAATATTTTAGGCTCCACAGGCACTCAATAAATATGTAGTAAATATGGAAATGCTTATCTAAGGACTAAACTAGATAATGGTTTGGACTACTGTCATTTCTCTGATGTTTTGTTATAAAGTCTACCCTAGGAGTCCGATCTGTGTAGTGAGACCCTGTAGACTATGCTAAATACATTAAAAAAAAGTCATGCTACTATGTTAGCATTTCACAAGTGCAGGCAAGGGAAGAAGGAAAACTCAAGTTAGCTCGCTGTTCCCAAGACGTACAAAAATAAAGGCAAAATGAAATGCTTTAAATTATGGTTGACTAAAGTGCCTGCTTAGGCAGAGTGCAGGGACTGGGGTTCAATCTCCAGTACCACAAGCCGTGCTGGCTCCACTCCTGGGGTGTGCTGAGACAGAGACTGAGACTGGGTGTGGTCATGAGTGCCTATAATCCCAGAGCTTGGGAGGTTGAAAACAGGAGGATCACTATGAGTCCAATCTCTGTACTGAGACCCTGTGCACTCTGTATTAAATATATTAAATAAATAAATAAATAAATTATGGTCTTTTATTCTTCAAGTTCTTCAAATCTGAGAACTTAAAACAAAAATCATTTGGCTCATCATGGATCCAATTAGGTCACTAAAACTAAAGAATTTGTAAATTTCTATGTATATTATTTCAATAATCACTATCTACTAAGTCAACTTAAATATAAAGGAGAAAAGGACAATATATAATTATAGAGCGAGTGAATAAAAAAGTGTTCAGCAAATGTAAAAACAAACGGCTTATAAAGAAAATTCCACAACTTGAAAATAACTTACAATTTGATGAAAACACAGGAAGAGAGATTTTACTGCATCCTTTAAAAAATACGTAGCTTTACAATGACATCTTTTTATTACGTTGTAAGTTCAGATTCTTACCTGATTCCTGAGTTTTTGAATTTCTTCCTCTCGGTCTTTAATTCTACTTTGCAATGTGTTCTTTGTCCGATACAAATCATCTTCTATGTAGTGAAATTCCTACAGAGTAAAGCAAGCATAAAAACTGATCAGCGTTTCTCCTCCATCCCAGCACCTAGAATGGGGCCTGCTGTACAGTGGACAGACCACCAACATGTGCCAACTATGCATGGAATGAATAAATGAAGAGATGTGGATGATGTTAACACTTCTGAAGTATGCTGTGAACACAGGCCCAGAAATAAGCTTAGCAGGTGCTAGGCATGGTGGCACAAGCCTATAATCCTAGCACTTGGGAGGCTGAGGCAAGGGAATCATCATAAATTTTTTTTTTCCAATTTTAAATTATACTACAAAATCATAGTAACAGAAACAGCATTTTAGTGGCACAAAAATAAGTATATAGACCAATAAAATAGAACAGAAGACACAGAAACTAACCCAAACAACAACAACCATGTGTGTGTGTGTGTGTGTGTGTATGATAGCCTATATATGATAGCCTAACCCAAACAACAACCATGTGTGTGTGTGTGTGTGTGTGTGTACACATATGATAGCCTATTTAGCAAATTGGCTAGGAAACCAAAATAATCACTCACCCCATACAAAAGTTATTCATGCTGGGAGACAGCTCAGTGGCATAAACATCTGCCTGGCAATCACCGTGAATTTGAGGAAAGTATAGTCTATTTAGTGAAACCCTATTTCCAAAAAAACAAAAACAAAAACAAAAATCCTTTTGGCAGAGGACTAGAAAAGACAGGTGTAAAGAATAGGTCATTCCTTTATAAATCTCAATTATGTAGTAACAAAAATGACGAGCTGAAGACTATATTCACTATGTATGAGATGAAGACTGGTGCTGTTAGCAACAGAATTAAAAAAAAAACACACTGCTACAAACAATTTTATGTCATGTGTCTGCTAAAAATGTAAGTCCAAGTAAATAAGCAAACTAGAAGTTATACGATTTGTGTCTAGATATCCCCCTAAGCCTCATGCAGTCTTGGGGTGGGCTTCTAGAAGTTTTGATTGATTCATGGTCCAATGCTGGGTATGAGTGTGGTGTCTATCCTGGCATGGGTACACTGCATACAATATAAGGGAAGGCAACAGGCTTGCTCTTTGCCCTTTTCCTTTCTTGTTCTTGTTGCTTTTGCTGATTTCCACCTCCATGAACTGCGGCCTTCTGCTATGTGCCACCCTGCCATAGAGCCAGCTGAGTATAGACTGAAGCCTTACAAGCCATGAGCTAAATAAGGTGGTAGAGTATAATATGAAAAAAATCCAGTTTTATTTTAAGCAGTAGAAGACACACAAGATAAAGATGCACTATGAAATTACAATGGAAGGAATAAATTAATAGATGTGCAAAACTTGTATCTAAATACTTTAAATCATTTCCAAAGAATGTATAAAAATACTGAAACAAAACAAAGCTGTAAATGATGTTCTTGGATATGAAGAGTATATCACAAAGCTGACCAGTTTCCTTGAATTAACTAACCAACTTAAGATGATCTCAACTTTTTGTTTGTTTTTAGTACTGGGAATCAAACCTAGGGCTTCACACGTGCCAGGCAGGTGCAATACTGCTGGGCTACATCCCTAACCTAATCCCAATTTTTTAAAACTTGTAGTTTTAAAAATATCTATTTAAGGTCATTCCAGAATTCATATGGAAACACACACACACACACACACACACACAAAGAGAGAGAGAGAGAGAGAGAGAGAGAGAGAGAGAGAGAGAGAGAGAGAGACCTGACTGCCAGGAAAATGCTAAATGGGAGAATCCCAGAAATGAAAAGCAATGGGGACTGCATAAACGGCCAAAGTGACCAAGAGAGGAGAGCAGAAGTTCAAAAAGAGATTTAAATACCTCCAGCATTTAGGACACGATATAAGGGGCCTCCAAAGATCAATTATTTTTTAAAAATAGTATAAAGGCACCCAGGCAGTACCAGATGGAAGAAAGTAGAAGCTGGATTTATACTTTGCCTAACCTACAGGAAATGAATTTTTCTTTCTTTTAAAAATAATTTATTATTTTATTTATTGATAGGGGATTTAAGGACTCCACAACAAACTACATCCTCAATCCTTTTATAAAATTTGTGGTTATTATTATTATTATTATTATTATGTTTAGTACAGGGTCTACAGAGTCTCATTACATAGATCAGACTCATAGTAATAGGCGTGCGCCATCATGTCCAGTCTCAATGGCCATCTCAGCTCACTCCAGGGCAGCCTCCAGAAATGAATTTCTAACATATCAAAGAATTATATGTAAAACCAAACCCTATCACTCCCTCCTATTCTGGGGGAGTGCTTGCCATGGTGATTGAGCTTGGGCGTGGTGGTGCCCAGTACTTGGAAGGCTAAAAAACAGGAGGATCACTAAGAGTCTGATCTGTGTAGTGAGACCCTGTAGGCCCTGTACATTAAAAAACAAAACAAAAACACCAAAAAACTCTAGCATGGTGTATTTCTTAATGATTTTAGGAACTGGGATACTGTGACTAGAAATCCAGAAGCTCTAGGTAGAAGAAAATGATGAAAATAGACAACATCAAAACCAAACTCCTGGGGCCTGGCAGGATGGCTCGGTGGTCTAAAGTGCCTGCTTAGGAAAGCTTGGGTGGCTGCAGGGACTGCGGTTCGATCCCCGGCACCACATGTTGTGCCAGCCCTGCCCTTAGGGCAGGCTGAGCCGGCCATAAAAGTAAATAAATAAACAAACAAAAGTTCTGAAACAAGAAAAAAAAAAAACAAAAAACAAAAAACAAAACCCAAACTTCCACATAGTACAAAACAAAAACCCATGCAAACTAAGCTAACTAACAAACTGGGAAATTTTTCTTAACATTTGTATCACAAATGAAAGGCTAATCTACCCAATATCTCAAGATCCTACAAGTGATTTTTCAAAAGATTAATACACAGCAATAAAACAGCTGTCAGAAAGGGAAATATAAATGGCCCTTACATACTATGAGAAAGTGGTTAGCTTTAGCCATAGTCAGAGAATTCTAAATCTAAATTGTCATGAGATAGGATTTTTCATGTAGCAGGTTGGCAAAGTTCAACTTTTTTCTTATACTGGGGATTGAACTTGACCTTGTGCTTGCCAGGTAGGCACTTAAAAATCCACCATTTTAATAACATAGTAATACCACATGTCCCCACTCTATGAGGGAAATAACTTTAATATCACAAATGCAATGTAACCTTTCCCCCAGAAGTATCGTTTCTAGTAAACAGAGAAAATTGTTTACTCACACTAATAGTCAAAGGAATGCAAATTAAGCAGTAAGTTCTCATATATCACCTATTAAGAAAACAAATATATTTAACTATATCTAATGGTAAGGATGTAGAGAAATTTTATCTTCATAAAAAATTGACAAAAACTCTTACAAAGTGTAATTGGCAAAATATGTTATAAGCTTTAAAAGTTTTGTAGCTTTTAGCAGGGCATAGCTTTTAACTAGACATGTTAGTGTATGCCTGTAATCCAAGAACTCAGGATGGGAGGCTGAAGCAGAAAGACCTATTCCATCACTGATGGACATTTACATTTTTCTAGTTTTTTTTTTTTTTTTCAGAACAAGGGATTGAACTCAGGACCTTGCACTTGCCAGGCCGGCACTTGTGCCCTTGAGCTATCTCCCCAGCCCAGTTTTTTCTAGTTTTAAGCTTTTCTACATAAAGCTACTATGATTATTCAAGCACAAGTTTTTTTTTTTTTTGCTTTTTTGTGGTACTGGGGATTAAACTCAGGACCCTGTGCTTGCCTGGCAGGTGCTTGTTCTACTGAGCTATTCCCCAGCCCATCAAGCACAAGGTTTTTTTAAAAAATTTTTTTCTTTTCCTTTTTTTTTTATGGCTGCCTCAGCCTGCCCTGGGGGTGGGGGCTGGCGCAGCATGTGGTGCCTGGGATTGAACTGCGATCCCTCCAGTTGCCTAAGCTTTGCTAAGCAGGTGCTTTAGACCACTGAGCCATCTCGCTGGCCGCAAGCACAAGTTTTTATGTGACATGTTTTCATTAATAGAACTGTTGGATTATATACAGGAAATGTGTATCTAACTCAAAAGAATCTGTGAAGTTCTTTTTTTTTTAAACAGCTATACAATTCTGCACTCCCACCATCAGTAAGAAAGTGTCCCGGTATCTCCCTAGCCTGGCTCACACTTGGTACCATCAGTCTTCCTTGGTAGTCAGTATGTAATAGTATCAAGCAGCTTTTCATGTGATTCCAGGCAATATCTGTTTTGCTCAGCATTGATAAGAAACAGGGGCATCAAAAAAACACCTTTAGCTTATCTCACAACTGCAGGATGGAGTTTGTACACTGGATGCACTCAGCTAGGTCAGAATGTGAGAGCAGAGCATGTGACAATCTAAACCCACATCCAATTCACTGAAATACAATGTGGAGCAGGGAAGAGGGTAATGAGAACTACTAAGAGTTTTCAAAAGGTTGGTGCTTCTCCATACAAACAGCACTGGGGTAAACAGCAGGTGACATGGAATCAAACTGAGAGAGCTGAGACATTCACCCAAGCTGCTCAACCTGCAGAATGAATGGAGACTGTCAGGAGACAACTAGTAAAATGACCGGGGCAGGGGAATCACAAGTCAAGGAGATATGTTTGATTTCTTTCAAGCTCCAGGCTACCATAAAATTTAAGGTGAAATCACTTAATAAGGAGAACATTTAAACCTAAGATTAAAATACTTTACACATCTAGAACACTGATTACTATAGCTACATTCAGCTCATCTTCCTATTTGACTCCCTCATTTTAAAAAAGGAACTAGAGAGAGGATGCAGTAAAACTCTTCCATAGTGAAATGAAAATTAGCTCATTAAGAACAAGCCCAACAAATTGTTGTCTTTTAATATACAACAACAGCTCCTTAAATAAATTAAAGAGCAATTTCTGAAAAGACAGTTAGTCTTAATTATATAATTAAGTTGCCCAAAAGGTCTGTGACAGACCTTGCCAGTTGCTGGTTGGTGAGTTGTCCTCTTACTACTCAGGAAACAGGTTTTAAGTACTAGTTTCATAGTAAATCTAATAAAAATACTTAAATACACACAAAAAATAAAAACAAAAAGCTTGATGTCTTTATAATAGTTTCTTCTGTAAAATGAAAGTAGTACTAATACCTGAAATAATGCAGCAACTTAGTAGATACAGATATAATTAATATTACAGATGTTTTAAACATGTTTAATATTAATTATGCTAACTCAAGAACTATTATATAAATAAATTATTGTAAAATTACTTAGTTTAGGGAGAAGTAACTGCTAACTGAAGAAAATAGAATTTCAAATGAGAGTTTTCTTTTTTTGTGTGTGGTACTGGGGATCCAATTTGATTTTTAAGAATGGCCGTATGAGCATTCTTTTCCAAACAGGAAGAGTAGTTAACATGGCACTAACATTGTATTTCTATTAAATATTTACTGTAGTTGGCAGAAAGCATAAATGTAATAAACTATGAAAATCAACTGACCAATGTATGTTTCTAGCTGTCTATTGGGACATCCAAAATAAACACAGGGTAACAGCACTATATTCTTTGTGACAAAGCATTTTGGGTTCTATTCAATTCTCTAATTTTTGCAAGTCCCATCCACATTTTGTGCTTAAACAAATAAAAACTAAAGACAGTGGATGATAAGGTAGGAGGGATCTGCAGAGGCCCATCTGCTGCTGAGCTCAGGCACTTGCTTTCCTGGCAGGTGTCCCCAAGTGACCACTGGAGGGCAGCCTCGCTCTCCTAATCATCCATCTTAAATTCTTACCTGCTTCAGACGGTCTAATTCAGTCTCCAGGTCTTGTTTAGATGCTTTCTGCCTGGCTATCTGGTCCTGCAGATCTTGTAACTGCTCTCTTGATGACTCTGCTTCACTAACCTGCTGGGCCTCCATATCCTACAAAGAAGAACCTCACATATGAAAGAAGTAAGTAACTGTTCAGCTCAGCATTTACAGATGGATGAAAAGTCCAGTATGAGGAAGAAACTGCTTGAGCTGAAGCTCACCCACCATTCACTGAGTAAGCACCATATGCTGCGAACTAAGCTCAGCAGGCATCAAAAGGACAAAAGTGAGAGACACGGGTTCAGGACATAAGAGAACCTGACCCTTTATACAGCGTGGTCCCCAGTAAGTGGAATGGAATTGGCACTGCAGCTGCTGAGCAAGGAGTTCATTTTAATTAACACAGGCCTCACTTTAACATCCAACAGAAAAATAGAGCCACAAATGTATAAAACTATACTGTCTTCCCTAACTGCAGTTAGGAATAGCTCAACAGAGAACAAGAATATATGCTATAGGCAGCTAAATTAGTTACACAAGTATTACAGACAATGAGGGCTCACTAGCAAAAAAGACATCCAAATAAGTAAAATAGGATGGCTAAGTACAGTTAATAACTCAGGGGTGAGGGTATGTTTGTAAATTAACAGGCTATAAAAACACCATTGTGAGTCCATCCTGAAATAGGCAGCCACAGAAAGAAGAGATCTTTAGACCTGTGAAGTCTGTGACCTCCAGATCCACTTGGATTCTACAATGGACTGAAAATATGAACATGCCTGCTTTTACTCCTATTCTGCCCAAGGCTTGGACCCCTTGTCTGGACATGGATGAGCTATAATGGCAGGTAAAGCCAAGGTGCCTCAGAGGACAAGACAAGGGTGACTATCTGCAACTCCTGGTTAACTTCCTTGGTTACCAGCCTGAATGGACCCATTCTTTTTTTTTTTTTTTTTTTTTTTTTTTTTTTTTTTTTTTTTTTTTTTTTTTTTTTTTTTTTTTTTTTTTTTTTTTTTTTTTTTTTTTTTTTTTTTTTTTTTTTTTTTTTTAGGGAAGGGACTACAGGTTGTTCAGGGTCTCACTATTAGATCAGACTTGTAGTGATCTGCCTATTTACAGCCTCCTAAGAGCTGAGATTACAGGCACGTGCCACACCATACCCAGTCTTAATTTCAGTCTCAGTGCACCCTAGGGGCAGGGCCTACAAGGCAAGGAGGGGAATCCTACTTTAAAGAAATTAAAAATGTAAAAACTCAGCAGCTATCTGAAGATCTACTACAGGTGAGGAACAATGTTAGGCCCTTTGTTCATCACTTATTTTCAAGACAACCTTTGTTTAGCTGTACTCATTATGCAGAAAATAAAGCTTTGAGAGATGAAATGTCTAATGCAAGCTAACATTATTGTTATGCAAGTGTCCCCAAGAGCCTCGTGACCTGACAGGCTTTCTGAGGCAGGGTCTGGCTGGGAAAGGTGGGTCACCATCAGGGTCTGTCTGCCTCCAGACTCCTTCCTTTTCTCTCTGCCACCATGCAGTGAGCAAAGCACCTGTCACACCCACCACCCAGGCCATCCTGCCTTGGAGCCAGCGAAATGTACACTGAAACCTTTATAAACTGTGAGCCAAAATAAATCTTTCCACATTTAAGTTGTGCCTCTTGTCCAAGAAAGACAAAGTAGTTAGGATGATTATTAAGCACCAAACACAGGCTCTATCTGATATTCAAATCTCTGTTCTAGACAAGATGTTCTGTTTTCTGTTGTACTCTTACAGATCAATATAACCTGCTGGGCGAATGCACCGGCTAATATACTTTACACAAAATTATTCCATTTTTAAGGCTCATTAACTTCTTCTTCCCAACTTTTGTCAATAGGCCTGTCTCAGTGAAATAAGTAGCCCAGTTTCACTTTTAGAAACAGTAATAATTACATATAAACTCACCTAAAACTAAAGATTCCTGCTAAGCTCATACTAGTAAGGGAAAGCCTAAATCTAATGTGTCTTTAACCACCAGAATGTAAGATCCATAAATTTAAAGACTTGCTCTGGCTTCCTGCTATGGCTTGAAGCTAAAAATAGATGGCAGCACTTGTTAGTACTTGTATCTCTATCTGTAACTCCCTTAGAGTTAGAGTCAAAGGAAAAACCTACTGCTCTGGACTCCTTTCCACATGATAACCAACATTTCACGAGAAATTTCACACATTTCAGTAATACCCTCCCCCCATCAAATATAGAGCACATCACTTCTCAAAGAGTTGCATGGAAAGCTGAACCATAGAGAATCTTACCTGCAGCTCAGACCTGAGCTGATGTATCTGGCCCATCAGCTTCTGTATTTCTTCCCTTTGCATGTCCTTCTCATGGCGAAGTTCTTCTAGCTCCACACTATTAGCAGTGTTGCCATCTAATCCTTCAAAACCAGAGCCTTCCTTTAAGCTGTTAATCAGTTTTTCTTTAGACTATTATAAAAAAGAAACATGTTTAAGTGTTTTTGTTGTTTTGATGGTGCTGGGACTGATTCAAGTCACACAGCCTTACTGTTGGAAGCCATGGAAACTGGAAAATCGGTCAAATGTGCGTATGCAGGATTAGGCCTCAGGGTCTAAAGCAGACAACCTACTTCAGTCTTGAGAAGTATCCTGACTGATTAATGTCAGTGTTGCTAGGCAACCTTGTGTCTGGTGTTACTAATTTTGCAACGTATAAGTAAACGTCCACACTATTGCTCACAGGGAGACAAGTCACCACTTAACTCAGCTTTTGCCTTCTTGTCTATCCTTTCCTCATTCTTATTGCTGTTTCTCCCTGGCAGAACGATCACACTGAGAACCATGGATCCCTACATTCCATGCTCGATCAGGACACCTGGTACGAAATAAGCGAGGGCAGTGGGAACACTTTCAAAGAGTGCACATAAGGAAGTGGATTGGTTAGAGCCAGTATTCAGCATAGGCGTGCACTGGTACTGGCACATTAGGTATAGAACTTGGGCATAGAGGCACACTAGGGCCACAAATGGGTTCACTAGGGCCAGAGAGATAAAAGGAACATATAGAGAGGAATAGGTTTGAAAAAAACAATGAAGGAAAAAGTTAGATTGAGTTAAAAATGGGACAGATTCAAGAAACATAGATGTTTACAGATGTATATAAAAGTGTTTGCTGTTTTCCTGGTTCCTGTATTTGTGCTATTTTCTAAGACAACCAAAATGGACTTGGAGTGGAGTACTGCTTTAAAATCAAGTCCCAAATGGGACAAGAGGGTAGAGCAAAGGTAGAGCAGATAGTTTAAACCCTCTAACTTTGTTCAATTAGATTAAACAAAAAAGGGTAAAAGTTCTTAAAATTACAAGCAGTTGGTTCCAAGCAGGGGCAGGTGGGAGGTATTGGGGGGGTACTACCTGGTCTCAGGGAGACCCTCCACACTCTGGTCTTACGCAGACCCAGCTGGGATTTCCCAGCTCCCTGTGTACCTGTTTGCCCCAGCCACAGAGATTGGTGAGTACTACCAGCTAGTCCTGTGTACCTGGAGCTAAGTGGGAAGGTCATGATATAGTACACTGTGATCTTAGAATTGGTTATGTGCATTGCTGACATTGTTAATTTATTAGGCTCAAGAGTGTGCCAGTCTCTGCAAAAATGAAACATCCAATGGTCAGAGCCAGAGTGACAGCAGGCACACATAGTGGTTATGCCCAGAGGTCATGGCAACTCAAAAAATTTTGCTGAGTCACAGATCGGAGCTTCTATGTAGAGTCATTTTCTTTATCTCCCTTGAAATTGGCATTAAAAGAAACTAGACAAGCAGGGGAGCTCATGGAGGGTTTTCAACATATGTAAGCTGCTTTTGAAGTTCAAGTCCCTAATAATCTCGACAAGTTGTACGTCTTCATGAATTTGTACCTTTTAAAACCTTAAAAGAATTAAAACAAGCTGTTGCTACTTATGGCCCTACTGCTCCCTTTACCTTGAGTTTAGTAGAAATACTAGGACTACAGTCTATGGCCCCAAAAGATTTGAAAGGAATAGCTGCAGCATGTTTGAATCCAGGAGATCATTTATTGTGGAAAGGAAATCTCTTTGAATATTACATGGAACAGGCAGCTGGAAATTCAGTTAACAACTTAGCTATTACAAAAAATATGCTAATTGGGGAGGGTGCTTTTGCTAACACAATCAACTGATCTTTGCACACAAAGTTTTTGGGGGAGCAGAGCCAGATGGGGTAGTGGGGATGAGGAGCCAGAGGAACCCCAACCAGAGGCTGGTTCTCTGATGGGTGTGACTCTGTGTGTGTGTATGTTTGTGTGTGTGTGTGTCTGTCTGTCTGTCTTCTCTCCCTATCCCTGTCTCCCTGTCTTTCTCTGTCTCTCTGTGTCTGTCTTTCTGTGTCTCTATCTCTCTCTTCCCCTTCTTTTTCTCTGTCTCTCTGTTTCTCTGTCTCTCCCGCTGTCTGTCTCTGTCATTGCAAATATATGAGCAAACAAGATAGTTGCCATTAAGGCCTGGACGGAATTGCCTCATAGGAGTGAAACACCCCTTGTCATGGCTTCCATTAGGTAAAGCCCTGACGAAGCTTTCCAAGATTTTGACGAAAGGTTTATTGCAAGCTCATGAGAGGATTATAAGTGACAAAGAAGCTAGCAAATTAATAGTCCCAACAACTGGCCTTTGAAAATGCAAATAAATGGTATAAAGAGGCTTTAAGAGCCCATAACAGCAAGCTACATTGCCTGAGATGATTTGGATTTGTGCAGATTTGGCTCCTCAGACATATAGAGAGCTGCCTTGGCAGCAGCTATTACTCAGGTTATGTGTCCACAATCTAGAAAAAAGGTAAAAAGGTTGTTTTCATTATGGGGAGGAGGGACATTTGGCCTGAAACCATTCTGCTGCTTCACAGACAACACAGCCCTTAACTATCTGTTCAATAAAAACTTCTAGTCTATATACTAAATGTAGATGAGGGAACCACTGGACAAGTGAATGTAGATCTAAAGCTGAAGAGCAAGGCCAACCCATTCAGGGAAACTCAGGGTCCGCCTCAGCCCCATCAAATAATGGGGATGCCTTCCCCTCCCCCACCACAAGCGTCTCTGACCTAAGGTAAGTGACAACCAGTGGAAGCTTAGGCCTCAGTTCTGCCTCCAGATTCCTACTGACTCCTGAAATGGGGCCCCAAATTATTCCTACTGGAGTCTATGGGTCTATGCCTCAGTGTACAGTGGGAATCTTGCTAGGCTGCAACAGTCTCATTTTAAAAGGTCTCTATAGAGTTTTGCCTTGTATCATTGGTGCTGATTATGCTGTGCAATCAAAGTTATAATTCAGAACCAGGCATGGTAGCGCACGCCTGTAATCCCAGCACTTGGGAGGCTGAGGCAGGAGGATCAGTGCAAGTTCGAGACCAGCCTGGGCTACAAAAGTGAGCTCAAGGCCAGTCTGAACTGCATAGTGAGACCCTGCCTCAAAAAGACCAAAAAAAAAAAAAAAAAAAAAGTTATAATTCAATTTATCCAAATCATTGTTTAAACCACAGGAGACTCTTACATTATGCAAATGGTCATTCTTTCTTTGATAAAAAATTTAAAATTATTAAAAAATACTGTTAAAAAATAAAAATTATGGAAAAACATTTTAAAAGGGTTTTCAAATGCAAGTGTGGATGACCTCCAGGTAGGGCAGCTACAAAGGTGAAGGAATAGAATTTAGCAAAAAAACCACTCTTTCCATTACAATCGACATTAAAAGAAAAGTTTTTACATTTTCCACTTAAGGTGATTAAATTGAAAAGCTATTTCCATCTTAAAGATAAAAACAGCTTGACCTTTTGAGGGGAAGGCTGGGGCCATAGCTCCATGGTCAAAGCACCTGCCTGGCAAGTGGAAGCCTGGGGGTTTGATAACGGGTACTACATACCAGACCAGTATGAGCCACACTGTGAGACCCTGTGCCAAATAATAAAAAAAAAGCTTGTTTAAAAAAAATTGTATTTCCTAAGATTTGCAATAATGGGGATGCTTTAAAAGATTCCTTAGGGGCTGGGGACATAGCTCCATGGCACAACTGCCTGCCTGGCAAGTTGCAAGGTCATGAGTTCAAACTCCAGTCCCTAAATAAATAAATAAATAAATAAAACTGCTAAACATCTGCATGTGTATAATAAATGAATGAATGAATGAATGAATGAATGATTCCTTAAAATTCCTTTAATTCCTAATAGTATGATTGCTTGTTTTACGGTCCTAAGTTAAAACTGGTATGAAAAGCTTGGATATTTCACAAACATAGGTACAGAGCACAATTTAGAAGCAGTGTAGTTTAAACAAGAACTTCATTCTGAAATCTCATTTATATGATAAAAGGCCTGGTGATATCCTCCAAAGGGGTACAGCTATGATTTTTCTTCATGTTTGGATCAGCTTACCCAGAAAATACATATTATGTCCCAAACTGTTCAGATAAACCATTCATGATTTTCAGACTTTATTTGGTAACATTAATTGGCTCCATCTAGATTTTGGGCTAATTTCTCTGGTGCTATTGACTGTCATTATCTTTCAGATAAGTCAAATTAATTTCCTTTCTTTTTTTTCACAGAGAGGTCATATTAGGTTAAGTGAGGAAATGTATGGCTTCTGCTTCCAAAATATAGGATATAGGTTTATCATTGTACAATCAAAATTCAATTACCAAAAAAGAGGAGGGGTGAGTCAACCCCTCCAACTTCACTTGTCAATATACACTATCACATTTTTAAAATGGAAGTACAGAAGCAGAAAATTTCCATCAAATAAAAGAAAAAAGGCTAGGAAGAGTCCTCTGGTGAGATCTCCATACTGGACAATGCAAGGGAACAGTCTGCTACTAACCTGGGGAACAGGGTATGCTTGTGATTTTCCTGGAAATGCTAAATGACTTATTTGGGTACCAGAGTGCACTGTTGGCTATACCATGAAGCCAATCTGGAGAAGTTAACAGCGATAAGGCTATATCTAACCTGGGGTCTATTGAAGGAACTGACAAAATGAAAATCTAAGGTCTAAATAGGTGATAAAATATGTAAAAATAACTGACCTAAATTTTACTAGCACTAAGGGAAAAAATAAAAAATATGCCTATTATAAATAAAAGATTTCATTCCTTCCAATTTTGTGTGAGGAAGAGAACTTTGTTGCTGGGCGTGGTGGCGCACGCCTGTAATCCCAGCACTTGGGAGGCTGAGGCAGGAGGATTGATGAGAGTTTGAGACCAGCCTGGGCTACAAAACAGAGCTCAAGGCCAGCCTGAACTGCACAGCGAGACCCTGTCTCAAAAAGACCAAAAAAAAAAAAAAGAAGAGAACTTTGTTAACTGACAAAAAACAAAATCTGACTAGTGTATTTATAATTAAGTTTCTAATTTTTTTTTCTTTTGTCTTTTTGGAACAGGGTCTTGCTATGCAGTTCAGGCTGGCCTGGAACTCACTTTTGTAGCCCAGCCTGGTCTAGAACTCACACCAATCCTCCAGTCTCAGCCTCCCAAGTGCTGGGATTACAGGCATGAGCCACCATGCCTAGCTAAAAATTGTAATAGTTACTATAATTCAATTTGGTCAAGAACAAATTTGAGTGCACTCTTGATTTTGGAATGATGTTTCTGTGTTCTGGGTATGTTTATGTGTTTGTGTGTCATTCTGTGAACAGCTGTTCCTCTGTTCTCTTTTTTTTATTATCTGTTCATAATACAATTTGGGACAGACTTAAAGCCATGCTTTCTTCTAAGTTATCAGCTGGTCTACATGATATCAAAATCAGTTTATTGGGCTGCAGAGAAGATTCAGCAGTCTAAAGAGCCTGCCTGCTTAGGAAAGTTTAGGCAACTACAGGGACCATGGTTTGATCCCTGGCACCACATGCTGTGCCAGCCCCACCCCCAGGGTGGGCTGAGCTGGCCATAACACAAATAAATAAAGTTAAAAAAAAATCAGTTTAGCCGGGCGTGGTGGCGCACGCCTATAATCCCAGCACTTGGGAGGCTGAGGCAGGAGGATTGGTGTGAGTTCGAGACCAGCCTGGGCTACAAAAGTGAGCTCAAGGCCAGCCTCAACTGCATAGTGAGACCCTGTCTCAAAAAAACAAAAAAAACAAAAACAAAACAAAACAAAACAAAAAAAAATCAGTTTATCAAAAAGTTTAAGCTAATTAAGTAAACATTCCTTAAGAGTGGGGAGACATTATTAGGTGCTATCTCCCCAACCCTTTCTTCCTATTTATTATAATCACCTCTTTATTGTCTACTTGCCCATTCCTTATCCCATCAATGCATTCAATAATTTTTTGGCAACAGGGGAAATGCTGGGTCCAGTGACAAAACTCTTGGTTGAACCTCTTTGCTATGCCTGGATTCATACACTCAAATCTGATCTTACTACTCAAATTTGCTGCCATACCCTTCTATCACCTACAGATGAAATAAAATCTCTGAATGGTATAAAAGCCATCCATAATCTGCACCTCCTGGTCATTTGGTTTTATCTCCCATCTCTTAATCTGTTAAACTTTGTGCTGTAGCAACAGGAAACTCCCAAGCTGCCTCAAATACAACAAGTTCCCCTAGATGTCCAGACTCAGGTATGGGCTATTCTGAGCCCTCTCCCATAGCCAGGATGTTCTATCTGAACTGTCTTCCCCAGCAAGAGTCTTCTACTCATCCTTCAGATTTCTTGTCCCACAGTAGCTCCTCAGTATAATCATCTCTGATATCTCTAGGCATATTTTGAGGGTCTTTTGGTCATGTTCACAATGAACCACATGCATAACTTCATCAATGATTTTGCGGTTGTCCCACTAAACTGAATTCTCTCTTAGCAGAGGATGCATCTTTTGAGCTCTGTATCTCAGCACCTACCATGGTGCCTAGTTAAGAGTCAGGTGTTCATTAAGTATCTTCTTAATGAATTAACAAGTTGAGTAAACAACATAAATAACTAGAAAGAATGATTTGGAGGAGCTGGACATGGTATTTCACAGGTGTGGAATAGAAACGGAGTTCACAGCCAGGAGAAGATTGAGGCTAAAGGGAAAAGGTAGAGTACAAAATGACCTTGATGAGGTTTTGTTCTGGGTTTCTTTGTAAATGACTGTGCATATTCAGGCCTTTCTACTGGTATTTCATGGGGTGGAACAGAAAGGGAGTTCACAGTGAGAAACAGTACAGGGCAAAAAAGAGCTCCAGAGTGGACAGAATGACATAGGAGGTAGAAGTTGTAACTATGTAAGATGATAACAGTGCCAAAAATGCTACCAGATCACAGTGAATGGACACAAAGAAGGACAATGAATGTATGTTCTTGTCATTATATAGACTTTTGAGAACACTGTCAGAAATGTAGCAGAGACAAATTACATGAAAGATATGAAGACAGCAGGTATGCAAATTCTGATACATCTTGCATTGAAAGAAAGAAAGGCAGGAAATAGTTCAAAGTATTAAACAAAAAAACTAGAAGAAAGGTTAATTTTTTCTTACGTGGGATCCCTAACCTTGTCTTCATTCTTCCACTGAGTAAGAGGCAGCAACATAGAGAGACACACAGGAAGTGTCAGAAACCGGGAGGAAGGGCTTAAATGCGATATGAACAAGAAATGAAATCAGGTACTGGCAGAAAAAAGGAAAAAAAAAAAAAAAAAAAAAAAAAAAAAAAAAAAAAAAAAAAAAAAAAAAAAAAAAAAAAAAAAAAAAGAAAGGACATGCCTTCTCTCTGAAATGAGAGGCAAAGAGAGAACCTGACAATGATTTTAAGGGACCACAGGCTCAGCAAGTAGGACAGGTCACTTTAGAGGTAAGAGGGGAGAAAGCATGTGGGATGAGACGCCTGAGAGCTGGGTAAGGTCTTGAGCACCGACCCTGAAAATTCAAAAGCACTGCTTACCAACACTCATACCTCACAGTGAATAAGGTGGTATAGTCTGAGGTATGGGCGGCAGAATAGTTTTAATTAAGAATTTGGTAGGACCAGGAAAGAGATTTTATCCCCTGTATAAGCTTTCTAAGTATAGCAAGGCCATCTAGCCAAACACTATAATCACTGCACAGCATCTATGAAGAACATCAGGATCTCTCAGTTAACTGATAGACCTTCACTTTCAAAAGTGAATACTTTATGCTTACTTGGAGGATTCTAGTGGCCTTTTGCTTGTAGTCAATTAATTCCTGCTTAGAAGACTCCCAGTTCAACTTGTGTAGCTTGACTTGCTGCTGTAGTTCATCAACTCTCTTCTTCTCATCAGAGTATTTTCTTTCTGCGAGAGTAACTGCTTCTGCCAAGTTCTGCCGTTCCACTTCCATTTTATTAAGGCGTGCAGCAAACTCATTCTATGATAAATTGTTATATCATACACATCTGTAATTTTTAAATATATTTTACAACCACTAAATCAGACATCTTATGGGAATATTAGTTTAGAACAATAACATAATAAAAACACTGTTCATCTGTTAGGCGCTAAATACAGAAAGTTTAAAGCTGTGGCTTTGGAAGATGGCAATACATCAAATTCAACCTGGGAGTTTGCTGAAAAAGCAGACACCCCAGGCCTTTTCCAGAAGTATTTTAATCCCAAACTGAAATACAGTTTGAGAGACTGGACTTAGGAATTTATTTCATAAAGAAACTGCTCAGATGATCGAGTCACCTGGATAACTGGTCTAGTCTGATAATGGCTGAGCAATGACCACTAGGTCTTCAGAAAACTAGGATGTTTATGCGAAAACAAATGGAAGAATGAAGGAAACACCTTTTTAGGGTCTTCTGTTTAATTCAAATTTCTTAATAAGCTACTCAAAATAATTTTTTAGTTGAAGGTTTTTAGGCATACTCTAAATGAAAACACACTGCTTTTTATTTACTAGTCTATTTAGCTTCCCCAGTTCTGAAATTGTTACTTTTGTCCTCAAAAGTTCCCATCACCAGAAAGTTGAACGAACAATCAGAAAACTTCTATAGCTACCTGCAATAACTAAAGCTCACAATCATCTGATCCAAGATTAACTCTTGTTTTGGAGAAGAAGGAGCAAGAGGACTGCTGCGAAAGTCAACTTAGCATGTCAGATGTAACTAAGGCAGCTGAGGATCTGAATTCTTGAGATTATTATAATTAAGTTACACTGAAACAACTAATAATTTGGCTGGATTTTTCTTAGAAATACAATTCACATTCCATAAGCTCGCCCTTTTAAGGTGTGTAATTCAATGCATTTGCTGAGTTGTATAACTATTATAATATAGTTCTAAAATATTTTCACCAATCCAGAAAGAAATCCTCTTTCACATTATCCCTCTCTCAAGCCCTACAAACCATTAATCTACTTTATTTTTCTGAGGATTTATTTATTCTGCACATTTCTTACAAATGGAATTATTAAATATGTGGCCTTCTGTGTTTGTCTTCTCTAACATGCAATGTTTCAAGCTTCTTTCAAGTATTGACACATGTTGTAGCATGTATCAATACCATCACATTTTATGGCTGAGTAAGATTTCCTTGTATGGATATAGTACAGTGTGTTTATCTATGCAGCAACTGACAGACATTTGTATTACTTATAGCTCTGAGCTACTGTAACACTGCTACAAACATTTGTGCACAGTTTTTATGCAGATATATATTTTCAGTTCTCTTTCATAAGTGCCTTTGTACATAGATTCCTAGGTAATGTGATAACTCACTTTTTGAGGAATGGACTACTCTTAGAAAAACTTGTAAATGTTTAGAACAATTGGAGTGTATTAATGTACTTGTTGATTTGTAAATTTTGCTAAATCTAAATATACATCAAACATTTCTGAGGAAAATTTCATGACAATTAAATTATGCCTTAAGTGTAAAATATGCTATGTTTTAAAAAATCAGTAAACAAAAAATAAGCGAAATTGATGTATGCAAAATTGTGTGATATTATTTTTTAGTTGTGTTACTTTTGACTAGAGATTAATTTTATTTTTGAATAATTTTAGGTTCACAGAGAGTACAAAGATGGTACAATGAATTCTCTTATATTTCTCAGTTTTGTAAAATTAATGTAATTTTTCAAAATACATGTTTAAGATGATAATACTATATAAGGTGAAAATACCTCATCTAAAATGTCTGGGACCAGAAGTAGTTCAGATTTGCTCATATACATGAACCATTTGGGAATGAAACCTTAGTCTAAACATAAAATTCATTTGTATTTCATATACACATAACTTGAAGGTAAGATTATATAGTATTTGCAATAATTTTGTGCACAAAACGAAGTTCTGCAACAGATAGCCAGTGTTCTAGACCTTACCCAGCTCTCACTTACAGCAAACAGTTTCCCAAATTTGAGCACTTTCTTTTTTTGTTTGTTTTGTTTTTTCTTTTTAAGCACTTCTGATGTAGAGTTTTTAGATTACGATTGGTCTGATGGGGCAAAACAGATCCATTCCAATGGCTGACTCTGTCAAAAGTACTGACAGCCACTATGCTTGGTGCCAAGGTAAATCCTGAGGTTTCATTGGTCTTGATAGATAGCAAGGAGTTCATTTTAATTAATATAGGTCTCACTTTAACTTGATCTTAAACATCCAGCAGAAAAGTATAGCCACAGATGTATAAAACTACACTCAGTCTTCCCTAACTACAGTTAGGAATAGCTCAACAGAGAACAAGAATATATGCTATAGGCAGCTAAATTAGTTACACAAGTATTACAGACAATGAGGGCTCACTAGCAAAAAAGACATCCAAATAAATAAAATAGGATGGCTAAGTACAGTTAATAACTCAGGGGTGAGGGTATGTTTGTAAATTAACAGGCTATAGAAACACCATTGTGAGTTCATCCTGAAATAGGCAGCCACAGAAAGAAGAGATCTTTAGACCTGTGAAGTCTGTGGCCTCCAGATCCACTTGGATTCTACAATGGACTGAAAATATGAACATGCCTGCTTTTACTCCTATTCCGCCCAAGGCTTGGACCCCTTGTCTGGACATGGATGGGCTGTAATGGCGGGTAAAGCCAAGGTGCCTCAGAGGACAAGACAAGGGTGACTATCTGCAACTCCTGGTTAACTTCCTTGGTTACCAGCCTGAATGGACCCATTCTGATAGCAATTGTTCCCCTAACTTTTGGGCCCTGCCTCAGTCATTGGATTAAAATGAAAACAGGTTACAGACCACAGTACAGATGACAGATGATAGTCATGAAGGAACCACCAATCATGAGACGGCAAATAGGATGGACTATATATGTCATAGAAAAGGAAAATATATTCTTATTGGGGGAATGACAGGGCACTCCATTTTAAGGGAAGGTCACTTCAGTTCACTTAAACTATAGATAAACTCACTCCCTCAACCCCTCCCATGTAGCTAACCATAAACCCACTTAGAGAAAACAAGGATCTTTTTTTTTTTTTTATTTTTATTTTTTGTCTTTTTGAGACAGGGTCTTGCTATGCAGTTGAGGCTGGCCTTGAGCTCACTTTTGTAGCCCAGGCTGGTCTCGAACTCGCACCGATTCTCCTGCCTCAGCTTCCAGAGAGCTGGGATTACAGGTGTGCGCCACCACGCCCGGCCGAGAAAACAAGGATCTTAAAACAGGAACAAACAGAACAACTTGGGGAATAAGGCAAATGTTAAACAACACTGCCCTATGACAGGAAGATGGTCAAGTGTCTGGGAAATGTTAAATCTTGTGGCAATTGTGTTACATTTTTGTAATATTCTTGAAAATGCGGTAATAAGGTAATGTGGTTACTATGGAAGCCTAAAAAGTATATAACCTGAAAGCCAACTTCAGGCTGGTACTGACAAGTTTCAGAGTCCTGAACTAAAGTTAGGGCATTCGCTGGTCATAAGCTTGCAATAAAAGTTTTCTTGTTCTTCTGGTCTCTTTTGAGGGGGCTTATCTTTGTTTGCTGTCATCTGCTGCTACAGGTCAAACTGTACTTTATATGTTGTATTAAAGGAAAAGTACTGTTAATTTTTTTTTTTTTTTGTCTTTTTGAGACAGGGTCTCGCTATGCAGTTGAGGCTGGCCTTGAGCTCATTTTTTGTAGCCCAGGCTGGTCTCGAACTCGCACCAATCCTCCTGCCTCAGCCTCCCAAGTGCTGGGATTACAGGTGTGAACCACCATGCCTGGCTAAGTACTGTTAAATTTAAGAAAACATGTTACTTTTTTTTTTTTGTACCAGGGACTGAACTCAGGACTTCCTGCTGGCCAGGCACAAGCTTATGCCACTGAGGTATCTCCCTAGCCCTAGAAAAACACATTACTGTACAGTACTTGATAATCAGCGCTAATGTATTTTCACCTGCTGAGAAAAGCTCCTGAACCAGTGGTCTGCACCCCTAGCTACTCATTGGATATACCTCTAAATACTGTAAAAACCAACTACCCACATCCAGATCCTACCTCATACAATGCAAAAAGATTGGCATCAGAAGGCTTTCGAGGCAACTGTGAAATATAGAGAGGGATAAAAAAAAAAAAAAAAAGTACAGACAGAGCTGAACCTGAACTAGGGATAAAAACTGTTTGAGTAAAATGCTAGATAATATAATGTATAAGTATCCCTTGAAATAAATGACTCAGGCTTAACTGAAATCAGAAAAAGCTTAAGCAAAAATGCCTCAAACCAGAATTTGCTCAACTAATGGTAATGGTTCTTGCAAAACTGAGTGAAAGATGCAATGAATATTAACTATCTCACACTATCACACATAAAATGAAATAATTTAGCAAGGATCAAGTGGACTTTCCAAGTATCTGGGTTTTGTCACAGAAGAGAATTTCATAAAATACACTGCAGAATTTTATTATAAATGTGTTAGGAAATACGATAGTCTTTCTTCCTTGTCCCAGTGAATGCTGCTGTCTCCCTCCTAACCTGCATCTGCTTGTAGCTGTCTTGCTCTCTCTTCAAAGTGGCATCAGCTTCATGCAGTCTCTCCTGAAGAGTTTGCAAAGCTTGATTCTGTAGGCTACTTCCTTCACTGTGATCTTGTATTATTCTAAAAGAAAATGCAGCATGGATCAAAACATGTATTTCCATGGGGTATGAGGGATAAAGGAGAATAATTTTTATAGAATCTGTTAGTCAAACAAAAAATATAGCCTGTTTAAAACATCTTTGGAAAAACTTTTCTTTCTAATGGAATATAATCTATATTTTTAAGGTTCCAAATAGAAGCACATAGCATATCTTAAAACTAAGTTCTTTAAATACTTTTAAATTCAGATTCTGGGGCTGGGGAGATAGCTCAGTGGTCTAAGGGCCTGCCTGACAAGCACATGGACCAGGGCTCAATCCCCAGTACTATATGATGTGCCATCCCCCAAGCCCTAGGGGCACTGTGTGGACCACCAAAATGGGGCATGTGGCACAAGTCTGTAATCCCAGTGCTGGGGAGGTTGAAACAGGGGGATCACTATGAGTCTGAGCTCCATAGTGAGACATGGTACTAAATAAACAGAAGATTTTTAAATTTACACTCTGCTAACAATGTACCTCCAAATACAAATTATTTTTTTTTCTGGTGGTATGAAGGCCTTTGCACTGAGCTATATCCCAAGGTTTTTTTTTTTTTTAAGACAAGATCTTGTCATTAAATTGCCTAGGCTATACTCAAACTTTTATTTTCCTGACTCAGCCTCCTAGAGTATTGCTATTATAGGCACATGCCATCGCACCTTATTAATGAATCCATTTTAAGTGCCCACATTTCCAATACTGCCCCAAGAAATTTCCCTCTAATAAATTTTCATAAATTAGGACACAGTGCAGTGCTCACTGGAGAAGGAGGACCATTCTAGTTCATGCACTTTATTGCTATGGAATGACCAACCGTGACTTCTCACTCTGTAGGGCTTCAAGTGCTTCTGTGCGAGTACTGAGCAGCTGGTCAGCCTCCTGGAGTCTCACTTTCAGGACAGCCAGCTGAGAGTCCTTTGCAGCCACTGCTTCCATCAGGTCATCGACTTGGGCTCGGAGTTCTCGAGTTATTCGATCACTCTTTGAATGGTCAACATTCCATTTTTCAACTCTTACTCTTGCTTTGTTTAATTCTATAAACATGAAATTTCTCTACATAAGCAAAACCAAATGTATCTTTTTCACAGCTGTCCCTTTGGATTTTAGTTTTTATCAAAATTGGGAGATTATAATGTTTTATTTTATTGCCCCCAAATAAGAAACCCATTTTTCAAAGCCAATATTCACACCTATATTATAGTTAATGAGTTAGAAAAGAGGCATGAGCCGGGTGTGGTGGTGCACACCTGTAATCCCAGCACTCAGGAGGCTGAGGTAGGAGGATTGGTGCAAGTTTGAGACCAGCCTGGGCTACAAAAGTGAGCTCAAGGCTAGTTTGAACTGTATAGCAAGACCCCTGTCTCAAAAAGACAAAAAAAAAAAAGAAAAAAAAAAGAAAAGAGGCATGAAGCTGGCTTTCTTTCCCAATGTTGTTGCTTCTGGAAATACATCAGAAAGCACTTGGGAGCCAAAACTGGTAGATGGCAGTGTTAACAATGTTAAAAGTAGTCAGTGAATTTGTCAAGTTCTGCTGGAGAAAGGTAAAAGAATATAAATTTAAAGCAAAAGTACATGCCAAGAATAAAGTAAAGCGTAAATACATACAGGGAAGAATGTTTCTTTCATTTACTGTTGAAAAGATGTTCCTTTAAATACAATGGCATTTCAGCCGGGCGTGGTGGTGCACGCCTGTAATCCCAGCACTCGGGAGGCTGAGGCAGGAGGATTGGTGCGAGTTCGAGACCAGCCTGGGCTACAAAAGTGAGCTCAGGACCAGCCTCAAATGCATAGCGAGACCCTGTCTCAAAAAGACAAAAAAACAAAAACAAAAACAAAAACAAAAACAAAAACAAAAAAAATGGCATTTCTATACCCTCCTATGCCTCCACAACTGTAGTCCTACATACACACACACACACACACACACACACTTCCTGTTTCTGTTGGTCCTGACAAAGTGAAGGTTTATTTTAAAATATTCACATCCCTAACCAACCTTACCATTCTGCTCTTCTGGGCCTTCTCCTACATGGACAAGTGTTCCCTCTGTCCCCTCATCAGCTCCAGAAACAAGGTGAGGGACTTCCTTTTTAGTATTCCCTCAATCACTTACAATAATAGGCACACCTTCTGTTGTTATATCCTAAGTCATAAAATTATTTCCTTTTTAATTAATCATTTCTGAGGAACTTGGGTATTTTACTCTGGGGCTACCTCAATGCACAATTCCGAAGGGCACTACTTAAACTGAATTCCATGGAGCAGAGCACTGGACCTTTACATAATTCCACCTATGGTTCATGGAATAGCTCCCCTGAAAGTTCAGAATAATCAAATGAACTTGATAGGCCAGGTGTGGTGGTATACAGCTGTACAACCCAAACTTGGGAGACCAAGGAAGGAGGAATGCAGTAAGTTCAGGGCCAGCCTAGGTTGCACAGTGTTTAAGACCAACCTGAACTATAAGTGAGTCAATGTCTCCAAAAAGACAAAAAACAAATATAAAAAAATAAAATGCATCAACACAGCAAACAAAAAATTTAGATAATGATGTGTGGTTCCTATTATTCTTAAACTCCTCAGACTAAAGAAAGACCAAACTCATCAATGTTCTGTTTTGTGTTGGGAGAAAGAACACAGATCCCATTTTCAAATTTGGGTCCTATATTTCTATGAAAATGGCATTTTATAAGTCTCATCTAGCTGGGCGTGGTGGTGCATGCCTGTCATCCCAGCACTTGGGAGGCTGAGGCAGGAGGATCAGTGTGAGTCTGAGACCAGCCTGAGCTACAAAAGTGAGCTCAAGGCCAGCTGAACTGTATAGCGAGACCCTGTTTCCAAAAGACAAAAAAAAAAAAAAGTCTCATCTAAACTACATCTAATTAGATATAAAGTTTTTAGTTTTGAATGTTAAACTCCTAATCCTGAACAAGTTAAGTAAAACTTACTTACTTACTTTATTTATTTATTTATTTATAAAGTTAAGTAAAACTTTACCTTCTTGAGTTTCTTTGGATCTTTGAATTAACGAGGCCATTTCCTGGTTTAAAGATTGAACTTCATTCCTCAGCAGCTGATTCTCCAGCCGGAGATTAGACAATTCATGTGATTTGCCATTGTCACTGGGTGCTGGGTTGTGATCAGGGTGAACAGTAGCATTAGAGGACGTGGTTTCCTTTGAAGAACGCTCTTGGCTTTCAGGGTTAGGATCTGAAATGCTTTCAACATCTGTAGAAAACAAGAATCACATACACACAGCTGTTACACCACGATGCTCCCCAGAAGTTCACTAGCAGCTTACTTTCTGGTAGGGTATTGTTAATGCAGGTTGACTGCTATGGCTAAAATACCAGCAATTTTCAATAGATCTTCCAGTGATGAAAATTCATTCTGAAAATTAGAGCCTCAGTCCTCTAATGGTCTCAAAGTCTGGACACATGGAATCAAAGGTAATAACAAAAGAAAGAATACAGGAATATAGTCCAGGAAGAAGAAAACCAGAAACTAAGTTGCTGAGTTTTGGCCTTTTTTTTTTAGTCTCTGAAATGTTTGAGTGAAAAAAAGGTCTCAACAATCAAGATATTAGGAAAGCACAATAGAATAGCTGTGAATTTCAAGGCTAAGAGTAATATTCTAATGAGAATATAAAACACCTTAACAGATACAAAAACCTCATTAGGATTCATCTTGTTTTCATTACTGTGAAGCAAGTATACTTTTTTCTTACTTGAAAAATCAAGCAATAAAAAATTACATCTAAATGACAAAATGGAGACAGAACTCTTGCAAAAGACAAGGGGACCAAGAGATGGAGGGAAGGAAGAGAGCAGAGGACAGGAAGGGGTTGAAGAAAGGGTTCAGGCCTGTGAGGTACAGGTACCAACTACCCACAATGAACGCAGTCCTGACTACTGCAGCCAGACCAGCAAAACTTGTCTCTTTGAGGTTAGATAAGCAAACAGTCCATACTCACACGAGAAAGTTCTCAGAAACTTTTTTTTTGAGAGAGAGAGGGTTTCACTTGCAGTTCAAGCTGGCCTTGAAAATCACTACTACATAGCCTACACTGGCCTCAAACTTACAGGGCTATTGCTGTCTCAGGATTATAGGTATGCACCATTACATCTAGCTGGGTCTCAGAATTGTAGTGGTCAATAAAAAACTAAAAACCCTGATGTCCATAAGGAGAATGGAAAAACTTTTGTAAACTCTTATGATGATAAAATACATAAGAATGAATAAAAACATTAACATCAAATCTCACTAACATCACTATACAAAAGACCAGATTAGAAAATGTACATACTGCATGATACCATTCACAAGAAATTTTAGAGCAAGCAAACACTGAAATGAAAAAAAAAAAAAAAAAATCAGAACAGTGCTTTCAGGGATAGGATTGGGAGATTAACTGGAAAGGAACATTAGGAACTTTCTGGGGCAAATGAAGGTCATATCATGACAAAGGTACAGGTATAGAGCACTGATGGCAAACTTTTGAGAGACCAAGTGCCAAGACTGCAACCCCCAAACCACTTACTTATTACAAAGTGCCAGTTAAAAACACTGACCACAATTAACTGAATACCCAATGCTTGGTTTCTGGGTTGATACTGGGGCAACTTGGCTTGTGTGCCAGTGGGGCTTTTTGTGCCCAGTGGCATGCATGCCGTAAGTCCGCCACCAAAGATATAGATATATCAGTTGCCTGCAAAGCTAAGATTTTTGTGAATTTCAAAATATATGTTATCTAAAAGGAAAAAAAAAAAAACATAAAAAATTAATGTAGAGGGAGGAGAATGGTAGAAATGACTTACAGATGGGATTGTTAATTAAAGTTGAGGCTTGATGGTCTAAGTGCCTGCCTGGAAAGCACAAGGGCCTCGTTTTGACCCCTGGTACTGAATGCCATGCTGGTCACTAAAACCAGGAGAAATGGCACACACCTATAAGCCAGGTGCTGGGGAGGCTGACACAGGAGGATCACTAGGCGTCTGAGCTGTATAGTGAGACCCTGTAGCAAAAAAATAAGAGATTTTAAAAATTAAAATTGAGGCTTGATGGTAAGCATAGGGAACTCATTATTATTTACTTGGTATGAACTTGAAATATGCCATATAAAAATTTTTTGTAACTGCAAAACACAGATCAAACAAGCAAGTTAAAAGGGGAGAAAAAAGATGGGGTGGGGGCTGGGGAGATAGTTCAAGGGCACAAGTGCCTGCCTGGCAAGTGCAAGGTCCTGAGTTCGATCCCCAGTTCCAAAAAAACAACAAAACAAACAAAAAAAGAGATTGGAAAGCACAATCCACAAATTTAATGCAAGAATTGACATAAAAGACAGCACTCAAATAGAGTATATATATTTCCTTTTCAGGGATCTATGGAATGCATAAAAACTGACTACTGGGACATAAAAATGAAATTCCAAAGAACTGGTATACAACTAAATAAATCAAAACCAGGAAAATCTCATGAGTTGATGTAGGGCAAAGTCTGAAAACTCATGGCTCAGGGAGAAGTCTGAAGCAAAATCAGCCTGGCGCAGGAGGTGTGTCTCAGTGGTAAAGTACTTGCTCAGCATGTGCAGGTCCCTGGGATTCATCCTTAGTATCACAAAAATTAAATTAAAAATGTAATGATTAGAAAGTATGTAAGACTTAAAACATGATTTTTAGAGTACACATTTGCTTTACTCAATGAACTACAAGAAGAGGATAGTGTAGGCAGTCTATGCATTAAATGAATCTTAAAAGATCCTCTTTTTCCCTTTTACAGCAACACTAAAAGAAGTATTTTAACAGAAGTATTTTAACAGGCCTTGTGTGGCAGCATATGGGGCCAGCACAGTAGGGCACCCTCAGGGACTAAGCCCTCTGATCTTATTTGTAGTCTCAAGTAGACCAAGTGGAAAGAGGGAGAGGAAAGCTTATATACATATAATATATATGGTTTTTAAAAGCAGTATATATACATACAATTTTTTTAAACAGTCTTGCTGTGTAGCTTAGGCTGGCCTCAAGCTTGTGGCAACTCTCTTGCTTCAGTCTCCTGAGTACTGGGATTACAGGCATGCACCACCACATCAACTCTGACATTGAAGTGGTATAAGCATATGTTCCTATAGTTTTTAGATTAACAAAAATAAATGTTTCGTGTAAGAAATGGCCCATGAGTTGGGATTTTCTTAAAAGTAATTTGACAGCTGATAGATGAGAGAGCTAGACCCGTGTGATGGTTCATGTCTGTAACTCTGGCTATTCAAAAGGCAGAGGCTGGAAGATTGAGTTCAAAGCCAGGCTTTGCACTTAGTAAGATGTTCAGTGAAACAGTGGGCACATAGCTCAGAGGCAGAGTTCTTGCTAGCATGTACAAGGCCTGGGATTCAATACCGACTACTGTGAGAAAAAAAAAAAAAAAAAAATTAAAAGGGGAAAAAAGGGAGGGAAGATTGGAAATAGGATATAACAAGAATGGCATGAGCTGTTGACTGAAGTGGATGACAGATAACATGAGAAGTCATCACCATTTTAGCATGTTTGAAACTTCCAAAATGAGATTTTAAAAAGAAATGAAATACATATCCAAACCTTTGTGATAGCTATAGCAGTATTTAAAGGAAATTTATTTAGAAGCAAATGTATAGCTATAAAATACAAAGATGAGCCAGGAGTGGTGATACATGCCTGTAATCCCAGCACTCAGGAGGCTGAGGCCAGGTAGGGCTACATAAGTGAGTTCAAGGCCAGTCTGCATCACATAGTGAGATCCTGTATCAAAAAATTAAAAAAAAAATTAGCCGGGTGTGGTGGCCCATGCCTGTAATCCCAGCAGTGGGGAGGCTGAGGCAGGAGGATTGGTGCGAGTTCGAGACCAGCCTGGGCTACAAAAGTGAGCTCAAGGTCAGCCTGAACTGCACAACAAGACCCTCTCTCAAAAAGACAAAAAAAAAAAAAAAAAAAAAAAAAAAAAAAAAAAAAAAAAAAAAAAAAAAAAAAAAAAAAAAAAAAAAAAAAAAAAAAAAAAAAAAAAAAAAAAAAAAAAAAAAAAAAAAAAAAAAAAAAAAAAGACAGGAAAGAGTAAAATTAATGAGTCATACATCCATCTTAATATGCCATAAAACTAGCAAAATAAAGAGGAAGTTAACAAAATAATAAAACATTGGTGATGAACATAACCAAAAGTGGTTCTCTAGGAGATATACGTGCATGTGAATGTTAGTTAAATTTCATTAAAGTTATTTTTACAAAAACAGGTATTTAGCACAGTGCAAAACCACTGGTCAGGGTTCAATCCATGCAGATATTGACATTCTTCAAGTACTACATGTGATCTGATTTTGGATTCTACATGGTAACATGAGTAAATGTCTGGTAAAGCTTTAGATGCAATATTGTTTTCCTGAAACTAAATAAACTTCCCCAAGTGTTTATGAAATGAATTCTTTTTTTTTTTTTTTTTTTTTCTTTTTTCTTTTTTTTTTGCAGGAGCGGGGTTGAAACTCACAACCTTGCACTTGCCAGGCAGGCACCTGTGCCATGGAACTATCTCCCCAGATCCTATGAAATAAATTCTTAAGAAATAAAAATAAAATAAATCAATAGTCTAAAATTTTCACTAAGAATATCCCAATGTTTTGGCCAGTGTGCTAGCCAAGTATTCAGAGTAAATAACCTTTGTTTTATACCAGTAAAGAAAAAAAGGAGGAACATTTTCCTATTTGTTTTATACGGATAACATAATAGTAACAATAAAACCTAGCAATACTATAGGTTGATTTCACTCCCAAGAAATAGAAAAACCCTAAACAATACTGGCCAACTAACTGCATGCTAAATTTGGCTTTATGCTTTTAAAACTATCTATCTATCTATCTATCTATCTATCTATCTATCTATCTATCTATCTTCTGCCATATATATACGGCAGAAAAAGTGGTATCTCCATAGAAAGGGTTAAACACTGCCAAAAGTCAACATGATAAAACCTCAAACTAGTTACATATAAGAACTTTCATCTAGTGACTGGAAGCAGAAAAGAGAGGAAACATAGCAGGAGCAAAATCATGCACTTATGTACACAGGATGAATCAGATACTGGTCCTAAAATTCTTCAAAAGGTTTTTCACATAGATGATAGCAACGTGCAACACTAAAACTATGCTTGGAATGCCTGTCATTCTGGTCTTTCAGATGTGTACTGCTTCTAATGTAAACTCAGGTTACTGCTATACTCTCTCTCAAGTAAATGGTTGGTTAACAAAAAAACAAAAAAGGGTATTAATTGAGAGTAAGAGACTAGGCAAAATGCCATAGACTTGACAGGCTACAATTTGTACATCCTTGGATTTCTAAATGCCTGCGTAAAAATGTGTAACTGCTTTTATCACATTCTATAGAGATTTATTAAAATATCAATGATTGATGGGAAATACCAATTTTAAGCTAAGTCTAAGATGTTTGATATTCAGAAAGACAGTGATGTTAAGCTCAATTAATGTTATAGAGTAATAGTATCATGAAGCTTTTCTGCTGGAGGGTTGAGAATTTAAGTTAACAGACCAAAAATTGGAGAAAAAGAAGGGCTACAAGGATAGCCAATATTTTGGCCCAGTGCTTCAAGGTCAGTAAGGACTCAGGACATAAGAGAACCTGTACTGTAACACCCTATAACTCAGTGGTGTCCCAAATTTTCTGGTAAAGGAGATTTTGGGACCTTAGAGGAAATGGATAAATGAAGTACAGTATGTTTAAGGAGAGTCACCTAGAGAAAAAGCATTCTCTCAGCCTTTCACAGAAAGCAAACTGGTCAAGCAATGGCCGCGACTCGTCCTGATGGCTGACACTGACAACAGTTCTACAAAACACTGTACAGGGTTCCAAAGTTAATCCTGAGGGGATTTGATCTTGGAAGATAGAAAAGATGAATGTCTTGTTATACAGGTCTTGCTTTAACTTGCCCTTGATCACCCAGCTAGCGGAAAAGCTTAATTACAAGGCATAAAACACAGAGCTAGATTAGTATAATGAGCTGTAAGAGGCTTAAGTCAACAGCCTCCAACACTCTAGTTTCACTGGTAACCCAATGCAATTGCAATTATGGAACATTGGACTATATATACAACTACTTCCTCTCAGTTCAAAGAGAAGAAATTTTTTTTCTTACCAATATCAATTAGAAAATTTATCATGTCTACACCTTGTGCGCTGTATACTATGAGGTCAATATGCAATGTGTCAATTATTGCAAATGTACTATGTTTTGAAACTACATTGTTCTTATTAAAAGTAATAAAAAACAGAACCTTCATCTTATTAAAAAAGTACTTGTGAAAAAGTTAATGCAATGAAAGATTATTCATAATAAAGTAGTCACAGTTCCCCCACCCCCCCTGTATTTAGGACAGGATCTACAGGGTCTCACAACAGAGATCAGACTTGTAGTGATTCTCCTGTTTTCAGCCTCCCAAGTTCTGGGATTATAGGCACGTGCCACCACATCCAGTCTCAATCACTGTCTCAGCACGCCCCAAGGGTGAGGCCAGCATAGCACACTAAGGATTGAACCCCCAGCCACTGTGCTCTGCCTAAGCAGGCACTTTAGTCCGCTGAGCTATCAGGCTGGCCCAAGTGACCCCTTTAAAACAAGGAACAAGACAGAAAAATTGGTTGTTAAGTCCTAGCCAATGAAGTAAAGCCAAGAAATAGGTTTTATTAAAAAATAAAAGAGCTAAAAAGAAATAAACTTATTGTTCACAGATGGTATACATAGAAATGCATGAAAATTAAGAGCAATTTGGGTTGCTATTTATGCATATATAAAAACCAACACATTGGCAACAGAAAGCAAAAATTTTGAAAAATATTCCTAATAGCTTCAAAAATGTAAACCATGCATAAATAAATCTAAGGTAAGGTATAAAAGATCTTTATGGAGAAAACAAAATCTTAATAAGACACTTAAAGATTAAAATTATACATCAATGGATTAAGATAAATTAATAGATATGTCAATTTTCACAAAAGTAATAAATTCCCAATAAAAAGAACAGAATATTTTGTGAAATTTGATAAGGCAATTCTAAAATGTGTAAAAGGCCAAGAACAGCTGAAATATTTCTTCTTTTTTTTTTTTTTGGTTTTTCTGAGATAGGGTCTCACTATGCAATTCCGGCTGGTCCTAAACTCTATGTAGCCTAGGTTGGCTTTAAACTTGCAGTGATCCTCCTGTCTTAACACTCCTGAGTGTTGGAATTCAGGCAGGAACCATCATACCTGGCTTGCCAAAAGAGGAGGCCTATCAAACATTAGACATATAAAAAAAATCTAATTAAGGGGACAACCCACTTGGACCCCTCCTGTCCCTCTGTCAGACAGAAGCTTTCTTTCCCCCAGTAAATATATTCTGCTCATAACCTCCATTTGTTTAAAAAAAAAATCTAAGACAGTGTGGCACTGGCTAAAAGATATACAAATGACCCAATGAAACAGAAGTCCCCCCTGACAAAGAAACAGAAGTGCCCAGAAACAAATTAAGGAACTGATATACGACAGAAGTGGTACAGTGAATTGGTAAGGAAAGGGCAATCTTTTATCAAAAAATGTTGCTAGGGTAGCTGATTTCTCTATATGCCTACCTCATACTATATAAATGTTGCTCTTAGATAAATACCTACCTATAAAACCTTTAGAATATAGGAAAACATCTTATATGGCCTTAGGGTAGGGAAAGATTTTCTAAGACAGGAAAAACACAAGCCATAAATAAGATAAATTAATCTACATCAATGGGGGGGTGACAAAGTAAAAAAAGGATGAGAAATAATTAGCATCTGAATTATGTAAGAATGTCTGTAAGTCAACAGGAAAAAAGCCAGAAGAAAACACAGAAAACGGCTGGAAAAGATGCTCAACCACACTGCCAAGAGGGAGATTAAAAATAACAAAACTGATATCCAAGACATAAAAAGCCATTTTGAAAATAACAAATGTTTAAGAACATGTAGCCAAAGGATTAACCACAGCTGCTGCAAATAAATTGGTATCACCTCCTCAGATGACACTCATCACTAGTACAGTTAACAGTGTCATCCCCTACAACTCAGCAGTTCCACGTCTGGGGATCCTAGGGCACTGATTCTCAAGCAAGTGGGATTCAGCCCTACATGGGACATTTGGCAATGGGTGGAGACAATTTTGATTGTCACAACTGAGGGTGCTACTGACATCTAAATAGGCTGAAATGCCAGGGATGCTGAACATCCTACAAAGTACAGGACAGTCTCCTACAAGTATAAATAATTTGGCCCAAAATGTAAATAGTTCTCAGGGTGCGACCCTAGGCCTGACAAGCAAACTTAGTTTTCATGATTCTCATATAGTATTATAACTGGTCCTGATGAATTTCACTGCTAACCAAGTTCCTCTTGGTCCAGTCTCTAAAAGCAATTTTTTAAAAATATAAAAATGATGCACGGTCAACACTTGACTTAGACTTCTATTAGCATTACATGAATTATAGCAGTCACTTTATTTTGTTTGTTTGTTTGTTTGTTTGTTTATTTATTTATTTATTTATTTATTTAGTGGGACTGGTGATTGAACTCAGGTCCTTGCATTTGCCAGGCAAGCACTTATTCTACTGAGCTATCTCCGCAGCCCACAGTCACTTTAAACTTTTACTGGCCTAACAATCACTTTGGAGACAGAAAATACTGAGATGGCATGCTCCACCCCTAGAATACCTGACTCAGGAAATCTGAGGAGGTACTGGTAGTTCAGTTTTTATTACATTGCTCAGTGATTCTAATGGAAGTTGTTCAGAGAGCAATCTTCAACAATGATCTCTAAGAACAACGGGTAACTGTGTCATATAAAAGCTTTCAAAAACAGATCCTAACTTGCTTTGCTGGCTTTATTTTATTCATGGCTTTTAATCTCAAGTGTCCAGAACTTTCATATATCTTTTTCCACTCTACAAGTTGTTTAACGAATCTGCTCTCTCTTCATGGAATGCTGTGCCTAATTCCTTTCTTAAAAATCTGACAAACTTCTGTTTATCCTTGAAAAGATACCTCACAACAGAGCCTCTGTGAGTCCTTACACAGTGCTCTCACAAATATTTTAATTACACTACGTACAATAGGAACATTACCTGGTAACATATCTGTCTTACCCAATAGATACTTATCTGTATACCCAGCAGGTTCTCAGTAAATGTGTAATGAAAAAAGCTGAGAAGAAATTTAGGAGTGTGTGGTCACTAATTCATCAACTGCTACTGAACTTTCCTACTTTAAAAGCCTAAAACCCATGCTTCTCTTTAATTTTTATCTTGAAGATACAGATTTTATGTATTAAAAGCCAAAACTGAGAGACGCTTTAACATCCAAGATTATCTGGATGGAAATGAATTATTTCCATTAATCATCAATTCTATAAAAAAATTCTGCAAAATCTAGAAAGTTTACTATAATTTAAAAATGCTTAGCAGAGCTGGGTGTGTGGTGCACACCTGTAATCCCAGCACTTGGGAAGCTGAGGCAGGATGGTCAGTGTGAGCTCAAGACCAGCCTGAACTTCACAGCGAGACCCTGTCTCAAAAACAAAACAAAACAAACGTTTAGCAGGTACGTAATTGGCCACCTCAACTACGTTAAAAGTATTTTGAAAAAAAAAAAAAAAAAAAAGCCGGGCGTGATGGCGCACACCTGTAATCCCAGCACTCGGGAGGCTGAGGCAGGAGGATTGGTGCGAGTTTGAGACCAGCCTGGGCTACAAAAGTGAGCTCAAGGCCAGCCTGAACTGCACAGTGAGACCCTGTCTCAAAAAAAAAAAAAAAAAAAAAAAAAACCAAGTATTTTGCAAGTGAGATGTGGGTATAGGAATATTTCGCAGTTAAACTTTAAACACCTGAAAACAAGAACTGAGAACTGACACTTCAATACCTTCAACAACTCCACTTCAAAGTACAGTCTTTGAGCTATACTTCTGGAGGACACAGGTTTAAAACCACACAAAACTCTTAACACAGAATACATATGGAGTATAGCTTCCTGTCATATCTGTAACTTCAGGATTTGGTGAAGCTATCAGCAGACAACACTCCAAAGTTCCTGCCACACCATATATTTACCAAGGATATTCAAAAGCTGCTTCCCTTCATTACACCACACCTAGGCAGGAAGCCTGCTCTTATACCAGGAGTCCAGTATTTAAAACAGTGGATGACAGACAAGCTAGGAATGGACTAATTAACTACCATGGCTTTGGCTTCCAGAATATTCTTCACTGGCTTTAATGGTGGCGACACTGGTGTTCACAGAACTGGTATCTGATGTCCGAGAACTTGGAAGGACAGGTGCTTTGCTCTTTTCTTTCTTGAGCTCCACCTTCCCAGGGGGTTCCTTCTGTGAACTATTAAGAAAATCAAACAGTAGCTCATCATCAGGTTCTGACTTTTTCCTTCGAACAAACTGGGATGAAGGCCTTGGAACAGATGCATTTTCAATAGGATGGGAAGCCTCTCCAGGTGTCCTAGATCCTGTTTTCACATTTGCAGTGCCAGCTAAGATGGTAGCTTTTTGATTTCGAATGCTGTCAGCTGCTGAGGAAATGTAAGTAGCTTTAGGTCCAGTCTGATAAGTCAAATCTGTATTTTGCTGATGCACTTCAGGATAGTCAGCAATTTTGTTGGTGGTGTTCTCTTTTCTGAGAGCTGTTGCAGCCCCTTGGTCAACACGGTTTAAAAGATCCTCCGCCTTTCCCGCAAGATCAACCAACCAAGACATGATTGCAACAAATAATCCTACAGGTGAATCTGTAAAAAAGACACCAAATGGTCAGTGTGGCACAACAGTACAGTTTTGACAATTCAAACCAAACTGTGGGCTGAGATAGTACTGGGCTGAAATTCTAATCCTGCCTCCTACAGCTAGGTAACCTTCAGCAAAGTACCTACTGAACCCAAGAAACCTTAGCTACAAAACAGGGAAACTAAGTATACTTCTTATCATACAGAATGGCTTTTTTTGTTTTGTTTTGAGAATGGCTTTTGCTGTGTTTCTTACACTGACTTCAAAGCCCTACATTGCCCAAACTGGCCTTAAAACTCTAAGGCTCTAGAGTTTTCCTGGCTCAGCCTCTCAAGTACCTGAACTACTAGAAGTCTCACCTCACCCACACTAGAATGGTTTTAAGAAGAAATAACACACACACACAAAACGAAACAACCCTTTCCCCATTTTTCAAAATGCTTAGCACACAATAAGCACTCCTTTTAGTAGCTACTACTATGTTATTACAACCATGAGTATGGAATTGCAGTACTGGGGGATCACACCCTGGGGTGTTCCATCACCAGGTCACATCCCCAACCTCTTTTTGATTTTTAATTTTGAAACAGGGCCTCACTAAGTGTCCCAGGCAGAACTCCAACCTGTGATTCTTATGTCTACGCCTTGCAAGTGCTAAGATTACAGGTGTGTGCCACCACATCTGGCTGTCACCACTGCTATTTCAATGAAAGGCAGTCTTTTTTTCTTTTTTTTAAATGTATTTGGTTGTTACAGGGTATCACTATGCAGTTTGGACTCATAATGGTCCTCCTGTCCCCCCAGAGCTCGGATTAGAGGCATGCACCACTGTCAGGGCCAGCCAGCTCAACCTGTCCTGGGGGTGGGGCTGGTGTGGCATGTGGTGCCAGGGGTTGAACTACTGCCCCTGCACTTGCCTAAGCAGGCACTTTAGTCCCCTGATCTATCTTGCCAGCCCAAGGCAATCTCCCCCCTCCCCGCCAGGTTATGAGTAGAATATATTTATTAGGGGAAAGAAAGCTCCTGCCCATGAAAGGGACAGGAGGGGCTCCCCAGTGGGTGGTACACCCCCAAGGCAATTATAATGTAGCCAATGAATATGTTATGGACTGAACTGTGTTTCTGAAATACATATTCAAAGGGTGATGAAAATATGCAGTGAACGGTTACATTAAAAAAAACACGACATTAAACAGAACAGGTGTGTCTGAGGCAAGGAGGAGGATTTTGAGGGCCATTAATGGCAATGCGCTCCTATTATGCTACACTTTTTGAAAAATCTAACACTAATCATTTTTCAATCATACCTCAATACTGAAGTTAATACCTCAGACTTAAGAAAATGACTGTTGGAGCTGGGAGTGGTGGCTCACGCCTGTAATCCCAGCACTCGGGAGGCTGACACAGGAGGATTGGTGTGAGTTCCAGACCAGCCCGGGCTACAAAAGTGAGCTCAAGGCCAGCCTCAACTGCATAGCGAGACCCTGTCTCAAGAAGACAAAAAAAAAAAAAAAAAAAAAAAAAAAAAAAAAAAAAAAAAAAAAAAAAAAAAAAAAAAAAAAAAAAAAAAAAAAAAAAAAAAAAAAAAAAAAAAAAAAAAAAAAAGGCTGTGGAGACAAGGCCTTCAAGGATTTAATTCAATTACAAAGAGTCAAAGAGGGCCCTACTGCAATAACCTGGTACTGTTATAAGGGAATTTCAGCCAGGTACTACACTGAGAGGCTGAGCCTCTCTGTGGGCTGTCAAGAATTTGGAGTCAGCCTGCACTACACAGTGAGATCCTATCTAGAGCAACAACAACAAAAAAGTAAATTCAGACAAAAACAAGACATACAACTAATAAAATTGCATCGGATGCCGGGCGTGGTGGCGCACGCCTGTAATCCCAGCACTCGGGAGGCTGAGACAGGAGGATTGGTGCGAGTTCGAGACCAGCCTGGGCTACAAAAGTGAGCTCAGGACCAGCCTCAACTGCATAGTGAGACCCTGTCTCAAAAAAGACAAAAAAAAAAAAAAAAAAAAATTGCATTGGATAAAGGGAGACGGTGGACATCTGTAAACCAAGGAGAGAAGCCTCAACAGAAACCAACCCTGCCCATACTTTGATCTCACAAAATGTGAAAAAAAAATTTCTATTCTCCAAGGTACCTCATTTATGGTACTTTTTTTTTTTTTTTTTTTGTCTTTTTGAGACAGAGTCTCACTATGCAGTTAAGGCTGGCCTTGAGCTCACTTTTGTAGCCCAGGCTGGTCTCGAACTCTCACCAATCCTCCTGCCTCAGCCTCCCGAGTGCTGGGATTACAGGCGTGAGCCACCACGCCCAGCTATTTATGGTACTTTCTTATGTTATCTTGCAGCTTTAGCAAATTAAAGCACCCTCCAAATAGCAAATTACACAGGGGGAAACTCCAGACAACAAATAAAAATAATCTACATTTTACAGGAGGTTTTTTTGTTTCTTTTTTTGGTGCCGAGGACCCAACTCAGGGCTTCCAGCTTGCTAGTCAAGCATTCTACCGCTGAGACAAGTCCCCAGCCCCTTGCATTTTAAAAAGAAGTAAGGAGAGCACTTTCAAAGTGCTGAAATTTGAGAAGTAAAATCCTTCCAATAAATACAAAAACTACCAGGTTCAACTAAAGCATCATAATAGATAACTTAGGCATCCACATAATATGCCTAAATATATATTTTCAATAATTCAAATACTCAGTATCCAATGTACACATTAAGCTCAGTTCTGAATAAAAAATATATCATAACCACCCATTTGACACATATTTAAATACTTCAGTGTGCCATCATAGGTTAAGAAAATGTTAAAGAGTCATTAACCCTCACAACCTAAAAGAACACTATAAAAGTTAACCACTATTTCCTGAATGTGTCATTCCTTTTGCTTGGAAGTCTTTCATGATTAACTCTAACTCTTTTTTCACTTGAATATCACTTGTTTCAAAGTTCTTTTCATCTAAATTAGGTCTACTAGGATTCACACCTTTTCTTTTGCATCACAGCTGCCCAAGTATTACAATAGTGCTATTTTTTAAACATGCCTCATCCTGCAGCAGGGTAGATAAACGTCTGCTATGCTCATCAATGAATGCCCTGTATGTAGCACACAAGCATTCATAACTGCTACTGATGAGAATTTTTATGTGTCAGAGGCTGTGCAAACATTATCATACATAATTTCATAATGACACTGCACGACAAGTAACTGCATTGTGTTTTGTTTGCTTTTCTGTACTAATATGAAAACGATTTAGAAAGGCCCAGAGTTTAGATGGCATGTCATATATCAAAATCCAAGTCAGCTTAGTGCCCAACCTACCTTTTAAAACCTGTCTCCCCATATCCAGCCTTTCTAAATCTAAATATCTTCAAGAAGAAATTCACTCTATGAAACTTCATAAAGTGTGACAATTACGTGCCTGGCTACTTTAGAGTTTATGCAAACTTAGGACAAGGGAGACGAAATACCGACACGTAAAACGTCATACAGGTCTAAAGTAGTACTCTTGAAAAAACTCTACTGGGGACTGGGGTAAATTACCTCCTAAGAACCAAAAACACGTCTATTAGTTATTTGGATCCTGTCTCCCATCTTAAAGTTAACAACGCTTTAAAACACTAGCACCGATTACCTAATGAAATGCTAAGACAGTCCCTGGGCACTCGCCCCACTGACAAACATCTAGAGCAGACGTCAGGGGTTCAAAGTAGCAGCGAATCCTCTGGCGCTACACAAGCAGGAAAACAAGACATGGGGGAAGGGCCTGCAGATCACAGAAGCCCAGGGCCGGCTCGAAGGATAGGACGAAGGCAGTGGGGAAAGAAAGGATGCTGAGGTCGGGGTCTCAGACCCTCTTGCGCTCCCCAACCACCTTCTAACCTCTAGGGTGGGAAGCGCAGTCATGCCAGGCTGCGGCGAGAGGGAAAGGCAGGGCCATAGGAAACGGCTGAAGCCCAAAAGGAGTCTCCCTCACCTTCCGCAGCTCCAAACCACAAAGCCGAGGGCGGTCTGGGGAATGGTGAAGCAGACCAAGTCTCCGCCGAGGCCGGGGACCCGATTCCAGGTCCGTTAGCGCCCAAGTGGACCCGTCCCGGCCGCTGGTTCTCGTCGCTGCCTCACCTGAGGGCTCCAGAGGGCTGCAACGCGACCCCGACGCCCTCCTAGGCCGGGCTCCCCCGCAGCCGGCCCAGAGTGGGTCGGGGGCCAGTGAACCACCTCCAGGACTGATAGGGTCCGGCTACCTCTTCCGGGAGACGTGGAAGGGTGGTAAGGACCCCAAAACAGAGTGGCCTTTGAACTGCCGAAACGACGGGAAGCTGAGAACCACTAACCGCCCGCAAACCCTGCAGGCAGTAGCTCTGACAGCTGCGGGGTCCTCGTGCTAGGCCACGCCCTCTCTCTGCGAGACTGGGCGGGGACAAAGCCTTAGTGCGTGTGACGTAGCCTGCCGCCAGCTGATTAAGTCTTGGACGCTAGTGTCGTAGCATTGGGAGGTACGGCCACAAGTGCGCGGCGGAGCGTTGCTGCTGGCCAAGTGGGTGGCCAAGCCTGTGTAACACGCCTGGAAGGAATTTGAAGCTTGAGTTGGACAAGGTGAGAGTTTCAGGTGGACCATCCAGACCGTACCTTTCTCCTCTACAGGTTTACAGTTAAAGATGCTGATATCCACGGAAGAAAATGAGAATACAGAAAACATGACTCTGATTTTCATGGAGCTTACTATTGTGATGGCCTGAACCTAAACTCTTAGCATAAGTATTGCCATGATAAACCCTAGAGTTGTAAAATCAGGCCTACGTGTAAAACAAGTAATCATATGGAGGAAATACACCCTGAGAAAGCCTGACCCTAAACAATAGTAGGGAAAAAGTAGCCAGATGTATAGCAAGAAAAAAAAAAAAAAAATCTGTTTGACCATCAAGCTATACATGATACCTGCTGATCGGTTTGACAAGCAAGATATATTGCATATTCTCTTTATATTTGTGTTTTATTTTTATCTTTTCCTCCCCCTTTATATACTCTTCATGTTCTCTGGGCAGGGCTGCTCACTTAGTCTCTGAAACAGGGGCCTTCTGTTGACCATCGCTAATAAAAACGATTTTTAAATTTTAATTGGCTACTTGGATTCCTATACTGATTACGAACCCACAACACTATCTAGTGGCAGAAATAATACATAAGCCAATAGAGCATTTCAAAGGGTCGCCAAAGCCATAAACACGAGAAAACAGAAGACGTGACTGAAGATGAGAAAAGTACTTTAAGTCTTGGTGGTCATGGAACATCTTTCTGCAAAGGAGATACTTGAGCTGAAACCTAAAAGATGGAAAAGGCTTTCAGACCCAGTGCTAAAGTTGTGTTCTGAATACAATTTATAGAATCTTTGAAATTAGTTTAAGATCTGTATCAGATCCTGGCCTAGGACCGCCAGTCTCTTGTTCAGAGGTGTGATGACAGAATAAAGCACAGGCAAAACATGTATCTTAGCTTATGTAGTTTACAAGGGGCACCAAGATGGCCAAAGTCCAGTGACAGGCTAGGACCATGAGGCACAGTGTTCTAGGCTTTTATTAGGTGTGCACTTAGATTGGGGCGTATTCTCCTGGGCTGCAGGAAGTAGTGGGGATGAGCCCTGTCACAGTCCAGGCTCAACAAATGAAGAACAATGCATTTTGGGAAAAATCACAGGAAGAGATCAAGGTTAACTAGTAATCTGATTATCTGATAACTTCAATTATTGAGCTAAACACAATTTGCACAAGTCAAGCCCTCACTTGCCATGCTGCCTTGCTTTAAAGTGCCAGAACTTCACAGACTGTTTACTAGTGTTGTCTCTGCCTGTTAGCTCAAAGATTAATCTGTGGTTAGTCCAGCTGGGAGTCCTGCCGCATCATGTAGGCCTAGATAGACTTAATTTATTTTCATGTGTATTTATTAATATTAATTATTGCTTGCCCTATATTGCATCAAGTTCGTCCTCAGCAGATCTGAATTCGGTAAATCACTAAATACCCAGCTTTTACTAGGTAAACAGTACTAGACTATTTTGACCCTAACAACAGTATCCTATTTTTGGAGCTGAGAAAATTAAGGTTAAGTAACTTAGGTCTAAGGCCATCTGTCCTACTAAGGGGGTCAAAGCCCATGCCCCTTAAATTTAATTTAGTGTCTCCAAATTAAATATTGGGACTAATTACAACTTATTTTCATGTCAGGTCAGGCTTAGCCTAACCCAGTGAAGAGAAAAAGCTTTCAGCCACACCATCTAACATTTACTGAGCCCTGATTAAGCACAGAATACTGTTAAGCATTGGTTATGCTTCAGAAGAAAGATGCTGTTACTTATCCTACTGTAGTTGGTATTATATTCAACTTTTAAGTTGCTCTTTCTGTTAAGGATTAGATACCATCATTGGTTGTGCTGTAACTGCAGTCATGTGACTGCATCTTGGACAAGTTTCCTTTCCAGCATCACTAAGTCTGTTTATACGTGATTCTATGGCCTGCTTTTGGCCAATGGGATGTGAGCAGAAATGTCTTGTCATATCTAGGCAGGAGCATTCCAAGTGTGATGTAGTTCTATGAGCTGTCTTGGACTTTGTCCTCTCTGAAGAATGCATGTCTCAGATGGGTTCTAAAAGGAAAGAGATGTGGAATAGCCTACATCTAACATGACACACCAATGAGAAACCGTTGCTGTCAGAAGCCACTAAGATTTAACATTAGGTTTTTTTTTTTTTTTTTTTTTTTTTCTTTCTGGTACTGGTGATTGAACTTAGGACCTTGCACTTGCCAAGTAAGCACTTACTGAGCTATCTCCCCAGCTACCATTAGTTATTACATAGTCTTACCTAATGAAATCTGACTAACGCACACCCTCACTTAACAGGTAGAAACAGAGATTCAGTGAGATTTAGTTACTTGGTCATGGTCACACAAAAGGTAAATAGTTCCTATAGCATTCAAACCTAGGTCAGGGTGACTCCAAAAACAACGTTTTAACTACTGAAGGAGTGAATTAAAAAAAAGTTGAAGCAAAGTCAAAACCTCCATATTAAAAATTAAAAATATTGATCATGCATGGAACTCTGGAAAACAGTGTTTAATAATTCTTTTATGCCAAATGTGGTGGTGCATGCCTGTATCCCCAGTACTTGGGAGGCTGAAGCAGGAAGATTGCTGTTGGGAGTGAAGAGACCTACCTCAGGTATGTAGGACAAGGCCATTGCTTCTCTTGAGTTTGGCATGGCCCCATGAGAAGTGTGTGGAGCTCAGGGACTGATGCATTTAGTTACTTGACCTTCCCCTGATAATGTACATACTTCCTCCCTTGTTCTCTGTGAAACCACCAAGGCATGCACCAAGACCTACTGTTCTGCTGAAGGTTAGATATTATTCCTGTTCCAGGTCCTACTCTCCCCTTAAACTCTGAACTTATTCACACACTGATTGTATAAATAAATATGCTGCAGAGGCCAAGCAGTTCCTTTCTCCACCAGGAGAAGAAGCTCCACCTGACCTCAGCTTTTGGTATGTTGGCTCCTGTATCATCCTCCACTGTTCTCCCTCTGGAGTTTCAAGAGCTGTGTTAGAGGCAACAGATTACCCTGAGTTCAAGGCCATTCTGTACTACATAGTGAGACTCTATCTCAAAAAAAACCCTGAACAAAATCCCCACATATGCCTCCTTAGACACTTGGCCAACCAAAAGTTGTAGGCCAAGTTGGATTAGCCTCTGAAGCAGTGCAATCAACAGGCTATGATCCTGACCAGTGGAGAACAATATATTCCTTTCTTCCTTGCTCTTTCCTGCCCTGATGCTACTAGAGGTGCAAAAAAGGAAGAAGAAAGTCTGTAGGACACCCGAGCTAGTCTGCTCCAGAGGACAAGAAGGAAGACTTGAGATAGAACTTACAGATGAGGTTTCAAACAAATAGGCCTGTATTGTGACTTCGTGAATGGCAGAATGAGGAGCTTGTAGAATCCTCTCCCCAGGAAGCAATGATAAAATTGGATGGTTAGCCAGGTGTGGTGGCATCTGCCTATAATCCTAGCACTTGGAAGGCTGAGGCTAGATGAGCAACCTCAGCGCTGGGTCAGTGTGGGTTACACAGTGAGTTTAAGACCCTCCTGGACTACACAGAGTGATCTTGTTTCAAAAACAAACAAACAAAAACAATTTGACATAGGAAAAACAACCATTTCAACTAACTGGAAGCTGACTACAGGTATAACAAATTAAGTTTTTGTTGGATAAATACTTCAGAGAAGGACAGCAAAGGTCTATGACACTTTAACCTGGGAAGTTTTCCAGTCCCTCACCTCAAGATCCATATGAATGGTCGAATTAGGGGTAGGCAAGCAGGAAACACTAGCAGCTTGGCTGCTGGAGTGGGTTAACTTTAAGAGTGGAATCAGAAAAGCCCCATGGCCAAGAAGAAGGGCCAGCTGGGAATGCCACCACTGCAGCTACCTGGGTTATCATAGTGGTTGGGTAAACAGCTGCTTCAACCTGCTGGGAATTTAGCAGAAGGACCTACTAATGAGATAGCCATAGTGGCTTTTGGTGAGCTCCCACACACGCTAGTGATCTACACAGTAGTGTGTGAGCCTGTGCAAGTTGAGGAGAATCTGACCAAAGCCCCAGTCATGCTCATCCCTGGCTGAACAGAAAGCTCACAGATAACAGAGGAGACACAAGAAAACCTGGAGGATAAAATCCCAAGCAATTGTGTAAATTGAAATTTGAATGCCCCATACCTCTTTTTTTTTTTCCAGGACTGGGGTTCGAACTAACCATCTTGCACTTTCCAGGCAGGCACTTGTGTCATGAAGTTATCTCCCCAGCCCCTTCCATACCTCTTTTCTGGAGATGCTGGGGATCAAACCCAGGGTACTATGCTAGGCAAGCCCTCTACCAGTGAGCTACATCACAGTGCCGCCCCCAGGTTGATGAGGGTAGAACCCTCCTGCTTTGAAATATTTAAGTGTTGCCTCTGACTCATAGCTGTATCCCAAATTATGTGGACCATGCTGATAACTCTACCAAATCTACAAAGCAATCTTAGAAATCAAAAGACTAGAAAAAACCTGGGCAGAAACACTGATGTCAATATATTGTGTGGGAGAAAAACTGGAAAATTAGTTCATACAAGTCATTAAACAGCATACTAAACATATGCAAACACAATAAAGCATATGTTCCCAAGGGTACAACAGACCACAGAGTTGCTCAGCTATCCATTTTAACCCCTCCCCCCACCCACACACATATTAAAAAAGCAGAAATGGAAATGACCAGGAAAATGTGACCATATGTACCAGTTTATCTGTTTAGTGTTCATCTCCTCCCCCTCCCCCCCACAATGGCATAAACCACATCTGTCTGTGTTCATTACTGTGTTCCCAGCACCCACCATATGTGTCTGTTATGTATGATCTGGGCCAACCCTTTGGATTAGAGGAGCTAGTTGCATAAGATCACTAGCTGCCACTGAAAGAATCTCTTGGACAGGAAGGTACCCAACACAATACATAGCATGCAACAGACGCTTAATAAATGGTAGGTATGAGTTTTATGTCTCCTTGAGTTTTCCACTCCTGCACATTCTTCTCTATCCAAAATCTTTGCAGTCCTTATATCTGTCTAAATCTAGTATTTGGGCCTCACTATGGCCTTCCTGGCCCTGTGTGTCATCCATCCTGTCCAGCGCACAGTGAGACCGATCTCCTTCCTCCCAAACCTCATCTCAAGTAGTGTTTCTACTCATCTGTGGGGCAGCCCCAGGGATATTCTGGGGAAATAATGGAGACATGTGTGGCATGCAAACACAGTGAAGCTTAGTGAGGTTCCCACTTCCTGAGAGATGTCATCTTTGTGATTGGAGTTCCTTGTGGACCATCCTGAGAAGCCAGCATCTGATTCTACAAGGGTTGTGAGGCCATTATAGGGTTTTGAACAGACAAATGCTTTACTCTTTGGTGTCCTAGGGTTCCACTACCAGTGCAGGACTTAGGAGCACTAGAGGAGAAACTGAAGTATGGTGCCATACCAGCCCCCTTTCTTGAGCAGCCAGTATCCCAGAGAAGGAGCTTAGTGCCCAAGGAAGGAGGGTGGTAAGGGGTGGTAAGTGGTAGCTACCTGGACTCCGATACAAAAGGAGAACAGAACAGCGGTCTGCAGGAGGGTGATGGGCCCAGAGAGGTACTGCCTGTTCATATAACATATTCCTCTGCAAACCAACCTTTTTTTTTTTTTTTCCGGAACTGGGGTTCAAACTCACAACCTTGCACTTGCCAGGCAGGCACTTGTGCCACGGAGCTATCTCCCCAGCCTCCCCAGCCCCGCAAACCAACCTTTTGAGTGGTTTGGAGGTACAGCATCTGAAGACAAGTGGGACAGCTGTGGTAGGCCTCTACCTCCACATAGGAGGTGGCCACGCATGTGTGTGCTTGCTTCTATCTGTGTCACCCCCACTGCCTGGCTTCTGTCTATTCACTCATGCTCTTTTGGTTAAGTTGCCTAGTCTATGTCAGGCACAGAGCTGAGCACTAAAGGTGCAGTAAAGAGATATGCTCTGCATTGCTATGGCAGGCAAGCAAATGGACAGTTACAGACAGCTATGAAGTCCTATGAGAAAGGCCAGGAAAATGAATGGAGTAGTGAGTTAATGAATGAGCAAATCTGACCTTTGGAGCATGTCTCAATCAACTTCCTTTGGTAGCCTTAGCTGGAAGATGTGACCTGTCTTCTGTCTATCCCAGTGCTGAATTCAGAAGGTGACCTCACTTCTTAGGGTCTCTAGGGAAAATGGTCTCACCTTTGGATGAACAATAAGCAAATTTTCTTTTGATCAGAAAGACTTCTTTTTCTTTTAAAAACTATCTTTCAGAAAAAACATATTCTTTGCTTGATTCAACAAATACTTACTGGGCCTGGCGTTGTGGTGCACACCTGTAATCCCAGCACTCGGGAGGCTGAGGCAGGAGGATCGGTGCAAGTTCAAGACCAGCCTAGGCTACAGAAGTGAGCTCAAGGCCAGCCTGAACTGCATAGTGAGACCCTGTCTCAAAAAGACAAAAAAAAATACTTACTGGGCACCTACTGTGTGCCAGATGTCCATGTTGGTGCTTGGAACCTAGCAGTGAACAAAACAGATCTTTGTGTCAGTGGAGCTTGCATTCTAATGTGGAGATAGATAAAATAAGTTCATGGTGGAGGAATCCAAAGTGGGAGGGAAAAACAGTCATGATTGGATGAAGGTTGCAATTTTCACTTAGGTGGTTAATGAGGCTGAATAAGAAGGCGATGCTTTTTTCAAGGACCAAGGAGGTGAGGGAATGAGCTAGGTGGCTGTGGGGCAGGTGCTGCAGGCAGAGGGTGAGGAAGTGTCAAGACCCTGAGCCACCAGCAGAGGGGGTTGATCTCAAAGGTGAGGGTGGGAGGGTAGACAGGGCACAGTGATGGAGTTCCTTGTGGACCATCCTGAGAAGCCAGCATCTGATTCTACAAGGGTTGTAAGGCCATTATAGGGTTTTGAACAGACAAATGCTTTACTCTTTGCTGTCTTAGGGCTTCACTACCAGGCACTGAGAATATCCCACAGAGGCCCAAAGCCAGGGCAGGCAGCAGTCACGGGCCATTGCAACACCCTGGCCCGAAGGAAGGGTAGAAGCTATAGAGATGGTGAGAAGTGGTTGGCCCCTGCACCTGTTTGAGGAGAACCAATAGAACTAAATTGAACTCATTAGGAGGGAAAGAGAATCAGGGACCTGGAAGCGCTAAGATTTTCTGCTTGGATATCTAGAAAGATGGATGTGACACTCGTGAATTATCTGGGGAAAGAGTGGGAAGAGGGGGTTTGGGGGAAGATCAGGAGTTCTGACTGGAACGTGAGGAGCATGTTCCAGTCCAGGAAATGCCCACTGGAGGTATCAGGTAGGTGACAGAAGTGAGTCTGGAGTCCTGGTAAGAGTACCAGATGGAGATCCTCGTTCTTACATGGGGGCTATTGGCACATGGGTGGTACTTAAAGCCATGGGACTATGAGCTAGCTAGAGACCTAGTGGAACAGTGATAAGGAGAATGGACTGAGCCTTGGACCTACCAATGTTCAGAGGTTACGTGGTTGGACTGAGGCCAGAAGAGAACTGCAAGTGTAATACCCTGAAAACCACTCAAAGAAAGGGCTTGATGGAAGAGGAAGTGACTGATTTTATCAAACTCAGTGAGAGGATGTGATCTGATTCCATACGTATACAATATCCAGACAGGAAAAAACACAAGGACATAGAAGGTTGGTGGCTGCCGGGAGCTGAGGATGAGGAGAAATGAGACTGCTAATGGGTTGATGGAAGTGCTTTGCAGCTTGACAGTAGTAGTAGCTTCCCAGCATGGTGAATGTACTAAATGTCATGGAATCACACCCTTTAAATGGTTAATTCTGTGTCATGTAAGCTTCATCTCCACAGAAACAAATCTTATGAGAAGCTGACCATGGTGACAGTGGGAAATGGCAGGCAGATGCAGCAGTGTGGAGTCAAGGTGGTCTGGACAAGAGTTTTGGGCGATTGTGGAGTAAAAACCTAAAACCAATTTAAAAGGGGAAAGGGCTGGCAAGATAGCTCAGTGGACCAATGCCCGCTTCGGCAAGCTCAAGGACCAGGGTTTGATCCCTGGTCCCATGTGCCAGGCTGACCTGGCCCCAGGGTACACTGAGCCAGTAAAAGAGTTCAGGCATGGTGCTGCACATCTGTAATCCTAATGCTGGGAAGGCTGGCAATAGGAGGAACACTATGAGTCTGAGCTGCATGGTGAGACCTGCACCAAATGCCCCACCTCTGAGCACAGGAGGCTTTGGGGGCTGTTCCAGATCTACCCCACAAAAAACTCCATGTGCTTAAAATGGTGATTTTAGGGCTGGAGTTGTAACTCAGTAGTAGAGGGCTGGCCTAGCATGAGGCCCTGGGTTCTGCCATCAGCACTTCAAACAACAACAGCAACAATAATAATAAATAAAATGATGGTTTTGCCCAACTTCATAATTTGTACCAGTTTGATCTTATTTAGTGGTATCTTATTGTGCATTTTTAGTATGTGATATTAAATATGGAATATGAGTGTATAAATACTATACAGTAATGCCCCCACTTATTAACTCATTCTGTACCAGTCATTAAATTGTTCTATATTGCGTTCAAACTTGCAGTCCTCTTTCTTCATCATCCCACAGTGTGTAGATTGCAGCCTAGGCTACCAGGAACGAGTTGTTTTGTTATTTCTGAGCAGCAAAAGGGACTTTATTCTTGACCAAGAATACAAGTAGGAGACAAAACTTACAAGTCAATGTCTTACCTGCTAGGGGTGAGGGAAAGATTGTAGTTTTAGGATTAAAGGAGTCAGAGTGAGAGATTACATTCTGGCCAGGACTTGTCTACATTTTGTCTACATTTTGAGACTTTTCAGGAGGCTGTTTAAAAGGGGTAGGCTAACAAGTCTGGTGGAGAAAACAAATCTGGTGGAGGAAATTTCAAGGCAGTCTAACATTTGAGTTGCAGCGTGGATGCTGCTGAGTGGATTTAACTAGATTTATGCTAAGAATTGGCAGCAAAAATTAGAGCAGAAGGATTTAAATTTTTTTTTCAGTCTGACAAGAAAAAAGCATGTGTACAGTTGAACCCACAGGAGATGTGTTTGCTAAGAGATTAGTGCCATTAAAGAGAATCCAAGTATGTGGTACCAGGGCAAGAATAAAGATGAGGGCATCTCAGGAATCAGAAATATTGAGCCTCATCATAGGCTCAAGGGTATAAAAATGTAAAGTTGTTTCTAATACTTTGTTTTCAGAAGAGAGATCCAGGGTGCCCTATTCACTCAGAGATGCCTAAGGAACCATTGTCCAGTGTTCAGCCATCCAGGTACTCAGTATAGTGAACCCATGCTTTAAGGGAGCATGATTATTGCTCATGTTGAAGTGAGACTTAAAAAAACCAATCCTCTAGCCAAGCATGGTGGCACACGGTGCTGTAATTCCAGCACTTGGGAGGCTGAGGCAAGAGGATGGCTACAAGTTCAAGGGCAGCCTGGGCTAAAAAGTGAATCCAAGGCCAGCCCCAACTACATAGCAAGACCCTGTTTCAAAAAGACAACCACGATGATGATGATGACAATGACAATGACAGCAACAACAACATCGAAAGAGAAAACAAAATCCCCTACAACCCTACTCCAACCCACTATAACTATAACTTCTTGTTCTTATGCAGATAAGACTGGCAACTGTGTCCTGTAAATAAAGTTTATGTCATCTTGTTCTTTCAGGATTCATAAGGCTCTGTCATTTTTCAAGGCTAAGAATAATTGCTTTGTCTTCTATATTCTCATGCCTGCCCTCCCAGTTAGGAGTGGCTGAGGCTGAAAATCAGTCATATGTCAGAGGGCAGGACAAGGCCTCAGTGCCTAAAGCAGTCAAGCTATGCTACCCTGGTCTTGAGAAAAACATCCTGTCTGGAAATTTTGGCGATTAGTTACTAGGCAGCTTTGTGTCTCCTAATACTAACTTTGCAAAGGTAAATAAACACCCTTACTATTGTTCTTTGGCTCCTTTGCCAATCAGACAAACAGAGCACCACCCGACCTAGCTCTTATCTTCTTGTTTATCTTTGCCTCATTCCTATTGTCTTTTCTCCATGGGGTACACTGAGAGGCCAGCAAGTCCCCCACAACTCTCCAGTTTCTAAAGACCAACCTCCTCAGCAAATATATAAGCCTGGAACCCTTCTGTTGTTCTAGAGCCCAGCCCTTTGGGTGTGAGTTTGAGTGGGTTGATGTACATCTAAAATCCTGGAAATAAATCCTCCTGTTATCACCCATTGGTCTCTCTGATCTCTTAGGTTCTGCAACAATAGGGGTTGCAGACCTTGGCTGGATTTGCAGGCACGTACCATGCAAGAGTTATAGAGTCAAGGAGGCTTCCACCCACATTTCAGAGGAAAGGTGTTTTAGTTACTGTTCTTTCATTGCTGGGACAAATACCTGACACACAAGCCTAGGGGAGGAAAGGTTTATTTAACTCAGTTACTGGAGGTTTCATAGTTTAAAGCAGCCTGAATTACATAGCAAGACCTCGGCACTATGCCACCGTGTCCAGGATGATTTGCTCCATACCTCGGAGAGACTGCTACTGGGTTGGGAGTTAGGGGGCCTCTGACAGCGAGTGCTGTCAGTTTAAAGTTCGCACCTCTCTTGGTCAACGCCCTCAAGCCACGGCCTGGTCCTTTGGCCCCATCCCTCTAGCCAAGTGCTTGACAGCATGATTTACATGAGGCTTTGGGGGGATAACTAGATACAAACCGTAACATTCATAACAAAGGCTAGAAGTCCAAGCAATGTGTCACAGGATCAGAATCCCTGCCAAGCCGAGCGTGGGGGCGCACGCCTGTAATCCCAGCACTCAGGAGGCTGAGGCAGTAGGATCGGTGTGAGTTCGAGACCAGCCTGGGCTACGAAAGTGAGCTCAAGGCCAGCTTGAACTGCATAGCGAGACCTTGTCTCAAAAAGACAAAAAAAAAAAAAAAAAAAAAACCCCGCCAAGC